>CAXITT010000038.1:1436484-1453496 GCA_964033795.1 Lymnaea stagnalis
AGATAGATAGATAGATAGATAGATAGATAGATAGATAGATAGATAGATAGATAGATAGATAGATAGATAGATAGATAGATAGATAGATAGATAGATAGATAGATAGATAGATAGATAGATATACACGATATTGTCATTTCATTTCAATTACTCTAGTTTGAATTAGGTACTTTTCTGTAGTATATAATTTTCAAAAGCCGGCGATTGGTCATGGGGATCGAGATAACTGAGGTTAAGTGGTAAATTTGGCCGCCTTTGTGCTCGAGATATATATATATATATATATATATATATATATATATATACTGAAATAGCTTGTGTTTTTTTTTCTTATAACTAAACTCGGTTCAAGAATTGTAAAGCCAAAAAATGATTGTGCCGAAATTAAACTTTAAACAACGAGACCTTCTGATAATTATTGTTCCTTTTTATATACTCTGTGAGCTTTACTAGTTATAAGATTGAGACAAGACTAACGTGAATCCATTTGCAACAGAAAAGCTTCTTTTTTTTTTATGGTTTAAAATTGCATGTGCAAGACTGACAGCGAGGCAAACTCTTTACAGAGCAATTAATGAAATTAATCTTTTTAGTAGGTCTTTTTTTTCAACCTAGTAAGATAAGAATAAATTTAACAACCCTTAAAAACATAGTTTTCGTAGAAATCCTTTATAAAATGTAACATCGAGCAATGGGGAGGGGGCTGAAAATTTGACAAAACATGCATGCAAGTAACGCACTTTATAAGAATTAGTGCTCGCCCCATTCGAAAACTCGCAACCGCACATTTTTTCGCGCCCCTTAACTATATTAGTATCCAATGACCGACCCGCTTTTACACCGCCGATTGGTTTCACCATTTCATATAAACAAATTGAATATTACGCACCAATCACACTTGCAATACTCTTGTTTCCCTTAGAAAAACAGGAAAAACATAAAAACAAACTATAGAATGTGTTGTCGTCGGCAACGCGTCCATGTGCCAAGTTTCAGGTCGATAGCTTGCACGGGGAGTGGGTCAATTAGCAATCCGACGGTTCGGCTACCCAGCCAGCCACAAACAATAGCGAAGTTAATATAAGGGATTTTTTTTTTTTTTAAATGACCTCTTCCACCACTCTACCAGCGAACAAGCGTCATACGAAGCCTGTGCCCGGACATTTGTTTTCACGAAACAAAAATGCAAAATATATATGGCAATTCCAATCTTGACATCTGAAATAAGTAGTCATTTATTTAGTTCTAGTGACAAACTACACTTGTGTATTAACACTGTTCGAGTTCTTGCTAATGCGTATAGTTAAAGACTCGGTTTTAAAAGAACTAAGGCGGAAAAAATCTATAACTAACGTGTAAGTCGTAAGTTTACTTGATGCTGTTTCTATTTACTCATTACCGGCGAATTTTACATCATAAGTTTAAAAAACATTTTTTAAAAAGTCAGGATTGATAACTGCTGTCAATTATCATATGCCCTCTCCCACACATTAGCTCTAGGCCCATTCTTGAACGAAACATATGTCCGACTTTTAAAATTAAAAAAAATAGCTCACTCAAGTGTCTTGTGATTTCGCCATTAACTTTTTTTTATTCTTGAATTTATGTCTCAGAGTAAAATAACAATTTTATGTGATGTAATTAATTTTTAATTACAAGTACTGGCGTGAGATGTATTTTTAACCATAATTGGATGCTTTTACAGCAATGGAAATATTGGAGGAGGGGGAGGGGAGGGGAAAGAGATTTCTCTCAGAATCAATATCGTAAAAGGATCTGCTTCGAGTCAAGCATTGGACTTCTTGACACTTGGCTCTACTATGCTTCCAACGGTCACAGACGATTGTCCGAGCTATACAAAGTTGGAGTAGACGTTCACTGAAAGGACAGAAGCGGGAGAAGTGCCCTATTGAGCGGACGATGGACCGCCGGTGATTCCATGGATGGGCGGGCATGAAGACTCGAGGAGTATGCACGAGAGGGGACACCCGGGGTCAACAAGGGGGTACAATCTAGCTTACATCAACAACCAGAAGTCTTAATTTGATGGTAGCACTTTTATAAGCCGAACACGTGCAGAGCGCCTCCATAAAGCCACCATGGCGTTACGATTCGCCACAAACGCGAATGAGGAAAGTGGAAATGCGTGATCAGCACTATGCACTCTAGGTTTTTTTTGGTTTCGAGTGTAACACATCAACATGGACACAAAGTAACCCAAGATGGCACAGCTCATAAGGTTCTCCTACACCATCACATCAGACACAGAAGTTGATATGTTTCGTACTGGATGTATGATTTAGCAGTTGGGAAGAATTTGATCTCTTGCCATCAGAGATACCTTCGACTTTTTGAACATGTTAGGGTTTCTCTCCCGGGATCTCGAGATCCCGTAATTTCGGGATCCCACACGATTTTTTTAGTAAACAAAAGACTTCCCGTGGAAATTTTCCCCATCCCGGCTCGTTGATGCAAATGTTACGGTTGTCTGAAAAACACAAAACTGAAAGAGCTATACTCTCCACGAGAGACTGCATATATATATATAGATATAAAGATGATATTAATTTTCAGACAGTCATCTGGAAGCTAATGAAACGGCGGAAATAAAAGTGTGTACCTTAGCAGCAGTAAGAAACACCGACTGATAAACAATGAAATTCGTATCGTTATTCGCGTAACTTTGGAAGCACAAGAAAACCAAACGTATGCTGGAATTCAGCTTTTCTCCACTTTATCAACACCTCCCCCCNACTGCTATGTTTCACAATATGTTACTGCTATGTTTCACAATATGTTACTGCTATGTTTCACAATATGTTACTGCTATGTTTCACAATATGTTACTGCTATGTTTCACAATATGTTACTGCTATGTTTCACAATATGTTACTGCTATGTTTCACAATATGTTACTGCTATGTTTCACAATATGTTACTGCTATGTTTCACAATATGTTACTGCTATGTTTCACAATATGTTACTGCTATGTTTCACAATATGTTACTGCTATGTTTCACAATATGTTACTGCTATGTTTCACAATATGTTACTGCTATGTTTCACAATATGTTACTGCTATGTTTCACAATATGTTACTGCTATGTTTCACAATATGTTACTGCTATGTTTCGTCGGGCAAAAAAAAAAGGAAAAAAATCTGAAGCAGGAAAAAAAAGGCTGACAAGTAAAATACGCCCAATGGCTTTTTAAGCGAAATATCAAATTCCTTGCTTTTTTGGTGGAACTTTAATGATATCATGGCCAAGCGTGGTTGGCAATGTATCGTTCAGTTGGACAATGCTGCCAGTCCATTCCAATCGAACCTGAGACATTGATGACCTCAATAAAGTTTCTATCAACCTTAATTCTGCAGCTTGCTACGGTCACCTGCATTGTTAGCAATGCACGCGATCGAAGCTGTCGGGATCGAATCTTCCGGCGGGGAAAAGGGAACCCAGGACACTAATGCTGTCTGTGCTTCTCATGGAATCATTCTCCCAGGAACCGCAGTACTTCTAGTAAGTCGGGGTCTTCGCGTGATTGACCTTGAAGGGATAGTACGTGAACCGTGTAGACAACCGTATAACGAGCTATGAGTAGATACGTCATGGTGGTATAAATATTATATTATTAGGGCTACGCGCGGGGCTCCCACAAGTGCGGGTCCTCCACACGGGAGGGGCCTTTGTCGGTCGCCCTTTCGCCACCCCCTTGCGACGACCCTGTCTAAAGCCTTCATGTGAGAATGCGTTATAGCAAGAAAAAATGTAATTGTTTTCTTGTGATATTTTCAGCGGTGTATTCACCTTTAAGGATATATATATATCTTTGAGCTTCTCCTTACGTGGAAAATCTTGAATATAAAAAGTTGGATATGAAATTTAAAAACACGTAGAAGGTTTCAAAGTCCATTAATAATCATTGCCTAGATTTTTAGGCGTAATTTCTAGAGTTGGCGGGCCCAATCTGTGGCCTGCTACGTTAAATATAGTGGCCCGCCGGATGCATCACTAATAAACGTAATTCTTCAATCAACGATTAGTTTCATTAATGACAAACAACGTACATTTACAATTCATATAAAGCACTTTTTATGACGGTAGGCGCAACTGTGGTGTACCGCCTCCACCCCCTGCCCCCCACCCCTGTCCCCACACACACACTTTTTTGGGACTGCTTTTAAAACAATTAGATTCAAATAATTAATCTCAAAACTTAAATACAAATGTGAATTTAATAATCCTGGTAACTAATAACATTAAGGATTGATATAAACATAATTGGGTCAAGTAAACCTAAATTTACACTGTAACAAAAATAAACTTCACCCCCCCCCCCCCCCCCCCCCNCCCCCCCGCGCCCTTAATTTCGTTCGGGAGTCTTAGGTTTTTGCCTTAAATGTACGCCCCCCCCCCCTCCCCAACCATCGCCGATCAAATTGGAAGTTCTATCGATTTAAACTTTTTTTTTCCCCCATGGTCTAAATTCTCTTGTGACTCCAATACATATGTAGCCATAACTTTGTTTGTTTCTCAGCCATCATATCGATCATGAACGCGCCGTGCCAATAGGACATAATTTAGTTATTCATGATTGTATAACAATAACAATGGGCCCCCGCGCCGTCGTCGTGTGGTTGGAGAGTCACTTGCGCCTTTTAGGAGTCATGTATATTTGATGTCCCGGAGAGAAAAAAGACGCCGGTAACATCTAAAAGCCCATCAGTCTACACATCACACATGAGTGAGGGGGAAAGGGCCTAAGAAAATGGACCAGTGCACTGACGGACATTTGACGTTTGTTTTTGCAGTGCAAGGTTAGGCGGTAACTAATGGGATCAAATAGTATTTAAAGTTGTGTTGTTTGTTTGTTTTTTTTAATGCGCACGGTACAGGTTCACACTGGGGAGACAAGAACTTTTTGGGCTGTGGGCGAATGCAACGATACGCCACTAAAATGTTTCTTTATTCGTAAAATCCTAAGCCGGTAATAAATCAAGTTAGTTTTTTTTTTTTTTCAAGTGATGGTTTAAAAATACAAATTTTTAATAATTAAATCTTAAAAGGCACATTCTTCCGTTCAGCTACTAAATTAAGTTTAAAATTTTTAACAAATTTAAATAACAGATTTAACTAACTTATTCCTTATGATATGTAAAGGCGGTGGTCGGCAAAGCGCGGTGCGACCAGTCAGCTACAAAATCGGGTTTGAATCCGAAAAACATGGTTCTTGACAGATTCACGGAAAGAAATTCGGCTCTCAAAATTTGTTTAATCGTCCTGCTGCTGATTTTTTGTGTGGCTCTTTTGACTCATGAGTTTGCCGACCACTGTGCTAAGGCAACGACCATGTGTCTGTTCTATTTTAAAGGTATAGCTACCTAATAACATGCATCACTGGCTGACCAAGGAGTTTTTGGGTGGCCATCCACTATCCGTCATAAGCTTTGAGTTCGTGTTCAATCATTTAGCATATAGCGTCTGAAACCTTATTTGCGTTTTGAAAATTCATGTCAGAAAATGTGCATGGGGGGAAACAGGCCCTCGCGATAAAGACGTTCAGAAGATAGGGTTGACATCCAAAGCCTGAGCACCAGCCAAGGAAGAATGCGAAAGGGGGCGGTCCATCCTGGGCGGCACTTTTTGTATATAATGAGGAATGGCCGGAAAAGGGGGGGGGCTGTGGGGCTGGTGGCGTACTGCAGAACGTTTTCGCGGTGCTCCAAGCGGCACTAACCTTAGCTACGCCACTGGTATCAGGTAAGGACAGGAGGTAGGAAAACTGCAACAAGCTGATAGCAAAGCACGCATAAAGCCGTGAAAAAAATAATTACTTAACAACATTTTATGATGAAATTTCCCCTGTCTATCTGAGTACTTAAAGGGTATCTACAACGCAAAAGCAATGTTGTTTTCGTTTTTTTTTTCCAGACTGCGCACAAGCGACCAGGCAATGGACCTAAAGTTTGAAATGAATTCATATCAAAAGTATATTACAAGTAAACCCATAGAAATACGACAGTAGCAAACTATGAATGACAGCAAAAAAGGGATCATGGGATGACTTTACGCATATTCTGATCTTGATCTGCCAAACTTTCTTGTTAAGTTGTCTCCTACCCAGCAAGGGAGTCGATAAGTTGGGGTTTTTGTTTTTTTTTTTTTTTTTTTTTGTTTTGGGGGGGGGGGGGTGTAGTAAGGAGCCGTTTTTTAATATTAATAAATTACTTTGGCTAAGGTAATATTTGAAGGAATCGGTGCCATTCGAGGTAAGTTGGTTTCTTTTTTTAAAAAGCCCCGCATCTATTCTTTTAAAAACCGGATGCGGCTCAGAAGGATAGCAAGTTGTTGGACAAGTTCTTTATTTGAACCCGGTAATGTGGAAGGTTTATAGTAGCAGAGTATTATAGCACATATACACACACACATACACACACACACACACATATATATATATATATATATATATATATATATATATATATATATATATATATATATATATATATATATATATACATAGATATATACATATATTTTATATATACAGGTGTACTTAGGCACAGATGTACATATTATTTGTATTTAGGTTAACGTCTCGAACTGCAAACGGATTTGCTTTACGGTGGCGGGAGGGGGGGGGGTCGTCAATTTCTTTAACAGAAGTTACGACAAGGATCTCAATCTGAGCTGAATTATAATGCATTGATTTGGAACTCCTAACTTTGAGAGCATAATATAATAGTTAGTGCACCAACGAAAATACTGTAAGTTAAGATGCCAACATTATCGTAGGATTGAAGATTTTGAATGTCTACAACTTTGATTAATCTATGTGTGACTACGATTAGGACAACATGATTAAAATTTCATCTTATTATTATAATTTTATTTATTTTTTGGACAAATAGGTCTACGAAAACCTTGAATGAAAGTCCCAAAACGTCAACGAGTAATTCTATGTTATTAGGCAATTCTAATCCAAGGATCTAAAAACTTTGAGTATTGTTGTACCACTTGAATGAAATGCTAACATCAGGCATTAGCATCAGCGATCAGTGTGCTTCCTACCGGTGTATGCATACTTTCTAAGGTAAGGATATCTAGTATAGATGTAGATGAGATGCAAACCATTGTTTCGACCCCTCTGTACAACCTTGAATAACGTATTGTATCCCTATGGGCATGGGTACGTGTATTCTACCTGGAGAACCCCGGATTCTAATCTATATTGGATTCTGGGTGAACAGGAACAAAGTTTAAGGAGTCTAATCATAGCTAATAAAAAATAATTAATAATAATAATAATTTATAATGAGATCCATTTATTTTAAATTTTAATGTCACACTCGCACAGTCTTTAAAAAAAATAGGTAAACACCAATTTATAGATTTTTTTTTAAAAAGGACACTGACATTCTATTACTAACCTTTCAGTCCCTGTATAATTAGTTGTCTGAACGCTGTCTTCTATGTATTGGCTTGTGAATTAAATATTGTTGTTGGTATAGATTGATGTCAGCATCACTGAAGTCATCTGTAACTGTAACTAAAAACACGAAGCCGTCTGCAGCTCATGCGCAGAAGTACGATTATTTACATCCTATTTTTCTCACCTCCAGTGGTGAAGAATTATAGAATAACATTTTTCACCAATAGAAATTAAGGGAACCTCTTGAATCGCTTTTTTTCCCCACTAAAAGATACAGCTTATTTTATTTATTTTAAATTTAGCTGGTTAGATTGAGTAGGCGCTGGCCAACTTTCTATAAAGCCAGATACACATAATTTGTCACTATATAATTCATTTTTAAAAAATTATTTTTCTTTTAATTTCATATAAATGAGTGTTTTTATTTAAGTAATCAGCACTTTTGAATTAAATCATAACTTTAAAATCATGAAAAAAAATCAACTCATTTATATATATATATATATATTTTTTTTTTAGTATTCTAAAGAAAAGAAATAAGATAACGTATCGTAATTTGCATCTACCAAGGATTAAAATATATGTTGTTTTACAATCTGGCAAGCGGAGCTATAAAAACGTCAAGCGAAACACGATCGTGAGCCAGCTGCCGTTGCAGTGGTGGGCCCGATTCCAGTATGAAAGCATTTGTCTGTCCGCAGATGTTTATGATCAATACAGAGGGCTGCCTCAACTGTTTACACTATGCCTTTTATTTACGTCCACTTTTTAAAGAAACGATAAATAACTAGAATTGTTGCTGCATTGTTAAGAAAGTGTTAACAATATTTATTTTTAACGCGAATTCTATGTCGGTCACATAATCAAGTCACAGCGACGCATAACAATATTATTTTTTGTGGTGATGTCAGTGCTAACAACACTGGCATCTTACTACATATGAATTGGACGTCAATTTTTATTATAGAGTTCAAAACAAATGCTTGTTTTCCGTAAGTATTCCAACGCGGTAATCACAATGGTTAAATGTAATTAAAGCCAATTTATTTTTATTAAGATATATATATATTTATTTTGTTTACCTAAAACTAACTTTGAAATCACGTTTCAGTTGAACTTATGCCTTATGAAAGAACAATGATCCATCACCGAAAAGCTGTTCGCCTCAGGATTGCGTAAAGCTTGTCTCTTTAGCAGAGACTACAGAAAGCTCATGCACCTCCACCGACCTATTTCAATCAATCCACAGAACTCCAGAACTCAAGTAAAGGTTTGTCTCGGCGCTCGAGTTGACCACCTGCGGCCCGTTCTGCTACAAAAAATATAATCAATACCAGTACCGGAGAGTGTTGGTCTTGGGGACTCTCTCGCAGGCTGACCTGACCTGCCTCACCCCAGCGGCTATCAAAGGTAGGATCCGGCCCTTTGATTGATGCCGTATCCCATGAGGAAGCGGGTTTGATGGCGTATATAAAACGGGATTAGAAGTAATGGTTTCATCAAGCTTGTTACCGATCAAGTTCATTTATTTTAACAGAAACTGGGTTGTATGCTAACAATCGTTCTCTTCCCGTGTTAGTGTTTGCTTTGTATTGTCACTCTCGAGATGATTTTATGCTAATAGCATCGTGACTGCGGGCGGCCTCGGATATTTACGCCACTTACGGGACACAAATTTGTAATATGGAAATAAAAATGTTAAATATGAGCTTTGAATTGCGGCAAGGGGGAGGGGGGGAGGGCAAAATCGAAAGGGGCAGGAGGGTCTCTAAAAATCTCGTGATTGCTCGGGCTAATTAATAACTGTGCTTTGTGCATACCGCTCTAGATGATGCTATGCTTGAAAATTAATGTTATAATGAAAGTTAAAACACTTGTTTTAAATTTTGAATCTATATTATCATGAACCCAGGGATTAGGCTGACTCTGTCCAAATAAAACAATAGTGACTTCATGATTTGTCTGTATTCTCTCTCACTATCTCTCTCCCTCTCCCTCTCTCTCTCTCTCTCTCTCTCTCTCTCTCTCTCTCTCTCTCTCCCTCTTTCTCTCTACCTTTCTTTTTGTATTTATATATATATATATATATATATATATATATATATATATATATATTTATATATATATATAAATATATATATATATATATATAAGTGAACTTAGATGATGCACTTTATGTTAAATACATTATTTAATTGAAAAGGCAAAATTCTATTATCTTAGTAAACCAATAGAGTCTTAAAGAAGATGAATTTTTTTGAGAATAATTGTAAACTCAGTTCCAATATTTTATACGTGCATCTTATGTCAGGCCGGATAGCGTCCATCACTGTTGAAAATGTTCCTATTTATTAATTTATTCAAATGACTTTCAGTATTTGTTTACATAACCGTTTCTTTCTTACATTCAACACATTTCACTGTCCTTGTTGGGTTTTCATAAAGACGCTATTGATTAATCCATACATTTTCTTTCCCCGTTTATTTTATTTTTTTTAAAATTATTGTGCTGCTCATTAAGTTCATCGAGAGGAAGAGATGTCCGGTCCATTTGCTCCAGTTAGGACCTCCTAGTGGAGCTCTTAAAATATTTGGACATGACAGACGGGGAGAAAATAACAATATTAGGCACTTCAGCTGTGAGCAACATATTCTCATTTCACACAGTTTATTAGGGAACGTTGAGAGAGAGAATCGAAAGTCGTTGGAAGATGCAAAGAGGGGAATCACCTATATTCTCGTATTAAACTAAATCATGGCTTACAAGATTCCTACAATGGGAAAACTTACATTCTTTTGTTACCATACGATTACGCTCAAATAAAATATAAGAGATGGGTATCGTAATATATTTGGCTTCTCAAAACTGGCAGTAGGAGTGTTTGGTGCAATAACCCCTGAATGTTATGACAGCATTTTTGTAATCGCAGATATACATCTTATGATTAAGACTGTACCACGTGTGCGTTATGCGTATGTTACTAAAGGAATAACTTACTAAATAAAACAAGTACAATAAGCATATACGCTTGCATAACCTTAGACAGACGTTTATGTTTGTAAAAAAAAGAAATATGTATTGACTATACAGAAATCAGTTTCGTGAATCAAAAAGAATGTGGTGATTGCTGGATAAGCCGTAGATCAGTGGTTTGGGGAGGGGGGGGGTGTTAAAAAAAGAGATAGAGGGGGAATATGAGATGGTGTTCGTGAGTGTATTTGTGTTTTCTTTGTAGCAGTCTACAATAGGGAAACTTACGTAAACATTAATTTTAAAAATTGAATTGTGAAAACTAGAAATGCAGCGAGTTGATTGGTTCTCACTGAGGTAGTAGTAGCCAAGAAGTATTGGCTATATAGTTACTATAAAACAGAGAACATTATCATAAAAGCATACTGAAGAATTTTTCCAAAGCTCTGGTAATACACGAGTAATTGGGGTAACTGAATCAGTAGAGCTAGGCTTAATGGAACCAGTATAGTTACTAGTTCCATTGAAACAGGATAGTTAGTGTCAGCGATATGAATACGAAAATGTGGGAGATAAGTAATATGGTAATTATTACTTTTATAATATACAGAGTATTGGGACTTGAGAAAACTGACCAATCAGAGAAGAGTAAAAAACACTTGAAGGAGTTAAACAAAATGGGAGTCGATTCATGTAGTTTGTTTGGAGAAGATTGAACAGTCGATAGTGTGTTGATACATTATTAGGTTTAAGAAGTAAAGAAGATTATCCAGAAACTAGTACTTGAAGTACTGAGATTAATATATTATTAGTTCCAAGTACGTTTGGATTTACTTTTGTGAGATCTACTTCTTATTGTGAATGTCACTTAACGTGTTTAGTAAAATAGTCACTATCATTTGAACCACTTCGCCTCTGGTAATATTTGCAAGATCTTGTAACAGTTAAGCTTTTTGAAACAGTATAGTTAGACCATATTTAAACAGTAGAGTTAAACTTTATTGAAACAGTATAGTTAGACCATATTTAAACAGTATAGTTAAACTTTATTGAAACAGAATAGTTAGACCATATTTAAACAGTATAGTTAAACTTTATTGAAACAGTATAGTTACGCTTTATTGAAAGAGTATGGCTGGGCTTTATTTAAGACAGTATGGCTGGGCTTTATTAAGACGGTATGGCTGGGCTTTATTCAAACAGTATGGCTGGGCTTTATTAAGACAGTATGGCTGGGCTTTATTAAGACAGTATAGCTGAGCTTTATTATGACAGTATAGCTGGGCTTTATTAAGACGGTATAGTTGGGCTTTATTAAGACGGTATAGCTGGGCTTTATAAAGACAGTATGGCTGGGCTTTATTAAGACAGTATGGCTCGGCTTTATTAAGACAGTAAGGCTGGGCTTTATTAAGACGGTATGGCTGGGCTTTATCAAGACAGTATGGCTGGGCTTTATTAAGACAGTATGGCTGGGCTTTATTAAGACAGTATGGCTGGGCTTTATTAAGACAGTATAGCTCGGCTTTATTAAGACAGTATGGCTGGGCTTTATTAAGACAGTATGGCTCGGCTCTATTAAGACGGTATAGTTGGGCTTTATTAAGACAGTATAGCTGGGTTTTATTAAGACAGTATAGCTCGGCTTTATTAAGACAATATGGCTGGCCTTTATTAAGACAGTAGGGCTGGGCTTTATTAAGACGGTATGGCTCGGCTTTATTAAGACCGTATGGCTGGGCTTTATTAAGACACTATGGCTGGGCTTTATTAAGACAGTATGGCTGGGCGCTGGCCTTTATTAAGACAGTAGGGCTGGGCTTTATTAAGACGGTATGGCTCGGCTTTATTAAGACCGTATGGCTGGGCTTTATTAAGACACTATGGCTGGGCTTTATTAAGACAGTATGGCTGGGCCTTATTAAGACAGTATGGCTGGGCTTTATTAAGACAGTGTAGCTGGGCTTTATTAAGACAGTATGGCTGGGCTTTATTAAGACGGTATAGATGGGCTTTATTAAGACGGTATAGTTGGGCTTTATTAAGACAGTATGGCTGGGCTTTATTAAGACAGTATGGCTGGGCCTTATTAAGACAGTATGGCTGGGCTTTATTAAGACGGTATGGCTGGGCTTTATTAAGACAGTATAGCTGGGCATTATTAAGAAACCAAATAAAAAACGAAAATATTTCAGATAACGCCTCTTCAAGTACAAGAGCAACAAAAATTAATTAATTAATAATCATAAATTAAATTTTTACATTCCATATATCTAACCTCCCTTCGAGCCTTTATTGCTGTTTAACACACACACAAAAGTCACAATATAAGTCAAAAAATTGTGTTTTGTTATTAGCAGAGTAAGAGCTTTCTCAGACCATTCCCCGATTATGGGGTATGTCCAGTTTAAAAAAAACAAAAAACTATTAGCTTGCTCTTGGTGGTCGCCTGCTTTTTTTCTAAATTTCTATTTGGTTCCAAAATCATGTTTGTTGGTTCTAAACTCTATTCCTGTAAATTGAATAGGCTAAATAAAATAAACTAAGTACCGGTAATATATATTTTCAATAGTATACTTTCTGAATAATGTGTATCCTTTCAATTCACAGTACCGTTAACCAATACATGGTTCAATTATGAAACCATGGCAGCAACCGGTGACATGAGAGCGGAACCAATCTAATCGCTCTTTTCTCCTCGAAAATAAAGTGTTTTCCCACGTGGTCTTGCCCCATGGAGATGGAGTCCAAACAAGCTCAGCTCATTAAGGCATCAGATGCCCGCACCCCTTTCCCGCCCCCAACCCATCCTAATCCACCAAGCGTGTCTAACTCTAACTGGTCGAGACACATCATTAACGGGGATGTGTCTATGACCATTTATTTTTATCAATACCATTGGACTGCCTTACCCGTGTCAAACAACCGTCAATAAAATGAGACGGAACTCACCTCTCACCCAACGGACAGTTCGACTGAAACATTATGTCATTTTCTGGTGGAGCCGTTGTTACTTTTGTGCGTTTTGGGGTTTTTTTTTTTAAGGACCTCTTTGTTGACTGTGTTAAACCATCCACTTACTTACGGACTGTTCTCGCGTTAAATGAAACAGGTGGTTTTTGCTTCGAATGCCCCCCCCCCAAAAAAAAGCGTTTATCGACACACTCATGCAACACTCCAAATCTGCGCCTGCATCTGGTGTGCGCGTCTAAATGTCAAAGAAGATAAATGTTTGAAGAATGCACGTTTATCTTTTTTTTCCCGCCAACTGATGGATCATCGGTGGTTGTTGTAAAAGGACTCTCTCAATTTGTATCATTTCTCTAGCCTGAAATAATAAGACCGTTGAATATTTCAATTCTAGTTTTACAATAAATGTCTCAAGTTAAGCTCAATGGAAACTTGCCCTCAGCTCAGATGCGCCTTGCTTGATTCATCCGTCGTGTTTGGTCGATTCAATCCAAGTACGTGTTCAAAAAGAGAAAGTACTACATTTTTTCTCCCAAATCCTGGTTCCATACATTTTTCTTTTCTTTAGAACTTAGTGACACGGATACCTAAACCTGTAACTAACTTAGGCCACGAGAAATGCTTCGCCTTGGAAATGAGTGGGGGTTGGAGGAGGGGGGGCGGAAAAAAATGCCTAGATATGGCCAGGAATGTATTATCCATAGTACTGACTAGGGAGGAAGCCTACTAAGAGCAGGGGCCCATGTAACCCCTTTAGCCATGCCGTGGCACTGCTGGGTAATCGAAAATTTTCTATACAATACATTTTCGAAGGGCCCAAAGAATCTGGAAGCCATTAAGGCCCTACCACGGGTTCATACGGCACTGGCTACGGCACTTATTAAGGCACTGGTTAATCCACGGGTTACAGCACTGGTTACGGCACCGAATGCGGATAGGAGAATTACCTCAGGCACCCTCTCCATGGACAAACATGTCACGAATATATGCAGATCAGCATATAACGAAATTAGAAAAATCAGCACCATTAGACACCTCCTCTCCGTTGATGCCACAAAAACTCTCGTCTCTTCACTCATTCTTTCAAAATTTGACTACTGTAACATTCTTCTCTCAGGCATTCCTCAACACCACATAGACAAACTTCAGAAGGCACAGAACTCAGCATGCAGACTCATTTTTAAATTAAAGAAACATGACCACATTCAACCACACATGCGGCAACTCCACTGGCTTCCAATATCCTCTCGCATCAAATACAAGTCTTCCAATCTTTGCTTCAACTCGTTCACTGACCCTCACTTTCCTGTCTATCTATCTGATCTGTTGCTTCCTTACATCCCCACAAGACAACTACGTTCTTCCATTGACAGTAGAACCCTCTCAATCCCAAGAACTAAAACTAAGACCATCGGTGAACGCTCCTTCTGCTTCCATGGGCCCACGTTCTGGAACCAGCTCCCCTTCCATATACGTCATAGTGAAACCTCGTCCATTTTCAAAAAGTCCCTTAAAACTCATCTGTTTAGGTCCGCCTATGACCTGTGATGCACCCTCCTTGCCCTACCTCATTTTCTGTTTCGGGTTGATCCTGAAGTGTCAAAGTGTCCTCGTTTTATAGCCATTTTCATTGTTTCTATAGAATAGTAGTTACTATCCTAGTGTCTCATTTGTATTTACTTAGTTTACATGTTTTAATAATTGTAAAGCGCTTAGAGCTTTATGATAAGCGCTATATAAAAATGCCTAAATAAATAAATAAATAAATAATATAAACTTACTTTGTTTTTCGAAAGTTGGTTCTTTAATTACGTGTTGTTGATTTATTTTTAAACCATACTAAACTGAAACAACTACTGTAACACGCCTCGACCGGCCAGAATTGTATGATTCTGTTGGTGCACCCGTGGTCTCAAAACATTTATATAGTAGCGACTCAAGCAAATTTTGTGTTTACAGTTGTTCTCGGCTAGAGTTTTCGTTGGGCCCTAAGTAGCAATAGGCACAACTTTACCACGTCACCATTTATCCATCCATGTTCTTCTTTAAAAAGCGAGGAAAAAAATTTGACAAGTTAAGCTCTTAAAAAAGAATCGCCATTAAGTTTACAACAAATAATGACCACAACAGAAGAGGAAAAAAAGAACGGGTGAAAAAACAAAAAGCAATAGTAACGTTTCTGTCATTTTTTTTTTCTTCTTTTTTTATATTACAGCTGACGTGCTACCCGAAATTGATGAATTAATGGAAACGCCGCTGGCTAACAGTGAACCATTTTGGAGTGCTACCTCACCAATTAGCTGCTCGTTACTGACAGGAGACGGGGGAGGGGGGTGTGGTGGCGAACAACGGTTTTACAGGGAGTAGAAGGGGGGAAAAAACCTGGGTGCATGCTTTTATGATGATTTTTGTTTAGTTTTTTTTAAAAGATCACTCACCTTACTTAAACTTCATTAAATTTTTAAGACGACCATTTCCAGTTTCATGAAGACTTCTGCTTGCGGGTCAGTTGCTGTGCTTTTTGTTTTTTATAGTTATCCAATGTCGTGACCTTATAACGTTATCTCAGGTGAAGCTATAATGTTTACCTGAATTCATGAGGCGATGACATGCCAGTCAGATCCTTTGATGGTGACGGGTTATTTCAGTGAGATCGGGATTGTACAGAAAACTGTTGGAATGAGCAGAGAAATCCTTCTTATACAATACATCTCTAGCTGTTGGAATAAGCAGAGAAATCCTCATTACACAATACATCTCTAGCTGTTGGAATAAGCAGAGAAATCCTCATTGCACAATACATCTCTAGCTGTTGGAATAGGCAGAGAAATCCTCATTACACAATACATCTCTAGCTGTTGGAATAAGCAGAGAAATCCTCATTACACAATACATCTCTAGCTGTTGGAATAAGCAGAGAAATCCTCATTGCACAATACATCTCTAGCTGTTGGAATAGGCAGAGAAATCCTCATTACACAATACATCTCTAGCTGTTGGAATAAGCAGAGAAATCCTCATTACACAATACATCTCTAGCTGTTGGAATAAGCAGAGAAATCCTCATTGCACAATACATCTCTAGCTGTTGGAATAAGCAGAGAAATCCTCACTACACAATACATCTCTAGGTGTTGGAATAGGCAGAGAAATCCTTATTGCACAATACAACTCTAGCTGTTGGAATAGGCAGAGAAATCCTCATTACACAATACATCTCTAGCTGTTGGAATAGGCAGAGAAATCTTTATTACACAATACATATCTAGCTGTTAGAATAGGCTGAGAAATCCTTATTACACAATACATCTCTAGCTGTTATAATAGGCAGAGAAATCCTTATTACACAATACATCTCTAGCTGTTAGAATAGGCAGAGAAATCCTTATTACAAAATACATCTCTAGCTGTTGGAATAGGCAGAGAAATCCTTATTACACAATACATCTCTAGCTGTTGGAATAGGCAGAGAAATCCTTATTACACAATACATCTCTAGCTGTTAGAATAGGCAGAGAAATCCTTATTACACAATACATCTCTAGGTGTTGGAATAGGCAGAGAAATCCTTATTACACAATACATCTCTAGGTGTTGGAATAGGCAGAGAAATCCTTATTACACAATACATCTCTA
>CAXITT010000038.1:1464647-1490837 GCA_964033795.1 Lymnaea stagnalis
TATATATATATATATATATATATATGGTGTGTGCTTTCAGGATTTAGCACTATAGCTGGAGACCTAGGGCGAAAGTGAAGAAGCAAGGTATGGGAAATGCAAAAGATGAGGCATTGGGGGGGGGGGGGACGTTTTTAGGATTTAACAAAATAAAAACTATAAATTTTGCTTAATAGATAAATCAAAATAAATACAGTAACGTCGAGTAAACAAAGTTATCAGGGAATAGGAAAATGACAATTTTAAAAAAAAATATGTCAACCAAAGTAAATAGCCAGGATTGCTGTATCCTAATGTGGCACAAAAGTAAACAGAAAAATAAAGTTAAGTGCTATTTTCGTTCCTGATTTTCCAGACCAGGGACCCGCGTTATGTTAACACGACTCAATGTCAACCATGAGAGTGAGCCTAAAAAGTTAGTGTTATGAACTGACATTGGTATGTTTGCTGATATGCACAGTGCATGGATTTGGGTAGACAACTGCGTGCAAGGTGTGCAACGTTTTTTTAATCAACTTCATATGTCCTGCTGGAGGACAAGCTGAAATCTTATCACCACTGAAAGTTTCACCCCCAACACTGAATGTTTCACCATCACCACCCTCAGTGTCACAATC
The DNA here is from genome assembly GCA_964033795.1 of Lymnaea stagnalis. Taxonomy (NCBI): domain Eukaryota; kingdom Metazoa; phylum Mollusca; class Gastropoda; family Lymnaeidae; genus Lymnaea; species Lymnaea stagnalis. The sequence goes on from CAXITT010000038.1 coordinate 1,465,265, forward strand.
GGATGTAAGACCACTGGAGTATAGGCAAACTGTGTTGAGGGCATTGATGGCGGCTGATAAACGAGTCAGTGAGACAATGATTTGGAAGTGTTACGTCATTAAAAAAAATTTTTTTTTTCTTTCCATTTCACAAACATTTCACTGTCCTCGGACTTCCCCCTACCTTTTGCCAGTCAGAAACAAAATGATAGATGGGCCTACGATACGGTAGTAATTTTTGAGTCCTAGTGTACGTCCGTTTGTAGTTTTGCCATCCTTACAGTCAGCTTCAAATGTACGGCGTTTAAACTGGCACATGCTGCCTATTGCTCAGCTAGAGTTATTGCACCCCAGGGCGGGCCATGAATTTTGCCGCCCCCCCCCTTCCCAGTTGCGTAGCTAAGGTTAGTGCCGCCTGGGGCGGGTCAAGATTATATAGCAAAGAATGCCAACCGGGGCGGATCGACCCCTACGCATCCCCACTTCCTATACGCCAGTGCCCCCCTTTTCTTCTATATCCTATAAATGTGCGTTATTATACACTGCAAAATGAAACTCTCTGTAAGAATACATCCATCACAACAAGTTTAGCATCACTGCCAATTTCAGGTTTTACATGAATGATTATAAAAATGTTAAAATGTGTGACGTCACATAACACCCTCCGCGCGTGACTTACCATGTGAATGGTCCCTTAAAAGGTCATTCATGGATCGCGCCATTGTACCCAACCATTGATTGAATTTCTGAGATGCTATACAGAGCTTTACAAACCCCTGTTTCCTGCTGAGATGCAGGAACATCGCGTAAAACAAAAGAAACTAAGATAACTAAAATAGCTATTAACAAAATGAAGCTGCTTAGTCTTTGTAGCAGTAATGGAGAGTCGAGCACATGATCGAACTAAGAAATCTTAAAAATGATATATACATTCTATTGCAGCAAACGTTAATATGGGGCAACTCCTTGAGAAATTATTCAACTCCGCAGTGATACATTTTCTCGAAATTGATCAGCCAGTAGGCCTGAGCCTAACGAAAATATATAAGATTCTTTTTTGATCCAAATAAATGGAGATATTTTTTTATCACATTGTACATATTGATTTTCAGCGAATACATCTAAATCAGCGGTTCTCAGCCTGTGAGTCGCGACCCCTTTGGTGGTCGAATGACCATTTCCCAGGGGTCGCCTAAGACCATCGGAAAACACACACGCTTAACAGTGTTGAAGCAGCAACGAAAATAATTGTGTCTTTGGGGGTCGCCACAACGTAGGGAACTATATTAAAGGGTCGCGGCATTGGAAAGGTTGAGAACCACTGATCTAAATATATAAATATTTTAAACAAGACTAACATTTTACAATTATAACAATTTGAAAGTATTTCCCTAGCTTAGAAATCAGACATCGATGAACTCCTTTAGTGACAATAATGACTTAATTTGTGATCATTTCGATTTAGTAACCGTTGGGGGAGCACGTTGGTTCATTCGTACCGACAGGGGAACAAGAGAATTTTTAAAACGCTCGGTCCGAGCTTTAAGAGAAAGAATTCTCCCAAAGTCGACAACAATTTTTTTCGTGTTTTGAGACATTGAGCAGAAGAAAATTTTCATCGAACAAAATGATAAAGCTTGTAACTAAGTGGTATAGGCTTCCCCTTCAGATATTAAGCCATTGGTAGTGGTCTGGTGCATGGGCGCCCGCAGAAAACTTTCTAGGGGGGGGGGGGGGCAAAAAAAAAGATTAACTTTCCAGGGAAGTGGGGGCAAAAATTTTTAGTAATTTTTTAAAAAAATTTTTTAGTAATGTTTTAATATAGTTTTACTTTACAGTAGCGTATTTGTATGGTGAACGAACGGACAGGACATCAGCTTAGTTACTTTCTCTTTTTTTTATTTTTGTTTTTACTTTAATAAATTTTTTGTCTATTTTTGTCTAAACATTTTTGATCCAATCAACCCCCCCCCCTTGCCCTACCTGCGGGCGCCCATGGTCTGGTGGAATCATCAGCTAGTTTAATGCGTAAAATAACAAAGTAAAGTAAAATCCTTTTGAAAAAATATGACCTATTTTTAAAGACTTTCTTTCTACTCGCATTTGATTTCCATCTCATAATCGTATTTATTATTTTATTTTATTTTTGTTGTTGATGTTTGTTTTTTTTGTGTTTTTTCTTTTCTTTTTTGTTGTTGTTGTTGACACACGTAGCTCTATCGCTCATTTTATCATATGTCCCATGCAGTGCTCACCAGATGAAGAAGTGTGGGTAGGGGGAGGTCAGATGATAGTTCTAGGATTTTGAAGAGGGTTTGTTCGAAAAGGGTTAGGGTTAGGGGAATGGTGCTCGGCATCAATTAGACTAAATACTAAAAACTAGCAAATACATATTTTTAAAATAATTTTTAAGTGCATAGTCTTTTCTTCATTTAAAAAAAAAATGTTAACAATAAGTTACAAATTCTTAAACTGCATTGGATATTTTTTCTAAATTAAGTCTTTTTAAAAAAAAAATTAGATATTAAATATTATAATTAATAACAAATTTATGAAAAATAACTAAGCCTAAACGGTCTAGAGTCTAGGACCTTGAAACTCATAATATATTTTTTTCTTTAAAATACCTTTTATTAATTGTATTTCGTGTATTTTTTTTCCTAAACTTTTCCAAAGTTTACTCCAATTTAGTGTGACAAAACGTCACGTAAAAACGGGATTGTCCCGTTTTTTCTCGATCGTACCCGTTGTCCCGAAAAATTCTCTCGGGACGCCTAAATGTCCATTTAAAAAAAAAAAAAAAAACAGATTTTCTAACACATTCACTAAAACTTCTTAATTTATAACATAACTTCAAATAATATTTTGGCTAGCTGTGTAGCCAGTGCCAGTAGTGATCTGGGCTCGCGTGATGGCTGCACCGCTCCCTCTCCACCACAGTGTCCCTGCCATAGATCTTATATGGTAATGTATAGCGAAAGACACGAGACTTGAGGCCGCAGGGGTGGGGGGAGGATGTAACTATGCAGAAAACAATTTTGATTCCACGACCGCTACGTGTAATGTGTGATCCCTGCCGGCCAGTTCTTGTCAGAGTGACAGGTGTTTGTTTTGGGCGTTGAACTTTATTCTTTAATTTTATATTATCTTTTCCTGTAAACAATAATTATGCCCAAGCGTCAATGTAAGTTTATGGATGAGCATTCCAAAGAGTTGAACTTCATAAAAAAGGACGCTATGAAAGAGAAGCCGAGTGCACAGTTTGCCCAAGTGTTTTTTATTGGTTATGGTGGACGTTCAGACATAAAACAACACATCACATCAGTGAAACATAGGAAAAGAATGAGTGCTCCAAGTAGATTTCTAGGTTAGATTTCATATTTAAAATTACTTAAAATGAGCATATTTCAATAAACAGTTCCCGGCCAAGGCCCCCAGACCCCTCTTTAATTGGAGGGTATTCCCCGCCCTGCCCCCCCCCCCCAAAAAAAAAACAATAAAAATAAAAAAAACAATAAAACAACCGTCTTTGAAAGCGTCCCGTATTTTCCAAATCATGATTTGGTCACCCTACTCCAATTTAATTAACATACCTTATATTTCAATAAACAGTTCCCGGCCAAGGCCCCCAGACCCCTCTTTAATTGGAGGGTATTCCCCGCCCTGCCCCCCCCCCCAAAAAAAAAACAATAAAAATAAAAAAAACAATAAAACAACCGTCTTTGAAAGCGTCCCGTATTTTCCAAATCATGATTTGGTCACCCTACTCCAATTTAATTAACATACCTTTTGTTTTATGTTCAAATCTTAATGTCATTTTGTTTTCTTATTTCAGTGATGTTATTTTACTTTTTTTTTTGAAGTATCCCATAATCCTTATACGCTGTCCGGAAGTAGGTACTGATCTAAATTCTAAAATGGCTGGTAGAGATAATAGGGATGGTCGAGACGGTAGGGAAAGTCGTGGTCTCGACGACCCACCAAATAGTAGATTGTTCATATTGTGCCAGAAAGGAACAACAGAACAAGAGTTTCGTGATGCATTTGAAAAATTTGGAGTTATTGAGGATATTTGGATCATCAAAGACAAAAGAACAAATGAAGATAGAGGTTAGCGTCCGTTCTTAACATAAATTCCCTTCCCAGCAGCCTCCATTCAATTTTTAATATATAAAATTGCACCAGTGACAATCACAATAAACTAATATAATCAGCTTAAAAATGCCTAGTATTATTAACTTTTTTTGCTTGTGGAATTAATCAATTTTTTTTTTTAAACATTTAAAGTAGAAAATTATTTCTGAAGTGAATGCAAGCCATGGCCACATGTTATTATACAATCAACAAACAATTACAGTAGGAGTAATTTATTTATGAAAGTATTTTATGAGTCTATCAATTAAGTGACAAACTGACTGACTCTGGACCTGGGGAGGAAAAAGTGGGAGGGGGTGGGGGTGAAGTTTGACAAATCATGAGGAGGGAAGGGGGCTGTCAAAATGCTGTTTTTGCTAGGGCATCCGCATAGTCATACGAGTATGATCATGGTATAGGCATTTTTCCTCATACTCATTCACATTCATTTAGCCTTTAGAGTTGGGGTCGGAAAACTTTTTAGGCTAAGAAATTTGCAGACCCTGCCCTAGGCTAGCATAAAATGCCTTCATTATATTTTTTATTATATTAATAATTTTATATATCAGCCATCACCCCAATGTACTTTACGTCTCCATTACCCTTGATCTGAAAGGAAGAAAATCATAGTCATAGGCTTATTAATTTTCAAATAGTGTTATTTAAGTGTAATCAATTTATCATTTTTATGAAGAATACAATTATAAATAAAATGTGCAAAAGAAATGATAAAAATCCTCTTTATTAAATCAAAAAGATTTTTAAAAAAAAAATATTTACTGCAAATTATGCAGAAATGTTGTTTCTATTTTTATACAATGAACAATGACATGAAAATTGGGCCTTCTTAAATTCAGAGGAACTTTGTATACTTTTTTGAGGTTTAATAATTGATTTCTATTCTGTTTTTATGTTCAGTTCAGTGAACAATTTGCAAATCTAGGTTGCTGCAAAAGGCAACATTTTTACTGCCTCTTCATCAGAAATTTTGCATACCTTTACACTAGTTACACTAGTACCCTTTACACAAGTGCAACACCCTCACAGGGGGATGACACCAAATGAAAATTAGGAAATTTGACAGCTTTTGAAAACATGTTTTGACACAACTAAGTTTAATAAAGAGCAGGGTGTCACCAAAGTAGGGTACCACAAGAGCAGAGTCACCAGAACTGGCTGACATAGAGAAGTCTTGATGGGGTGACACAATGCGATAAAGGAGCTGGGTGGCACCAAGCCTAGTGACATCACTGAGCATAAGATAAAATAGGCGACTAGTCAAGATGAGAAATGAGCACCAGCTGCCAGCCACTAGTAACCACAAATTATTAGGTGTGTTTGGCTCTTATACAGACCAGATGCAGTATTTCCAGAAATATATTTTGTAAAATAAAACATGGAAATATAATTTTATTTATGTCTATTGAGCCCTCATTACCCTAAGATTTCCATTTTTATCCCTTTGGGGTAATTTACCCCATTTCACCAACCACTAGCCTATGGCTAGGCCTTGGATTGAGTGTGAAATAATTATTAAAATTCAATGAACAGTCTAAATGTATATAAAAAGTAAAATAGCTCCATATTGCTGAGTGCCATACCTAAATGACATGCCTCTTCAATGGGGGTGAGGGGATCTCATATTGGTGACAATGAATGTATTGTTGATGGGCATCTAAATTTATGTGATGAGGAGTTGGTAAGATTGGGGTAAAAATAAAATCTGAAAATATTATGAAATTTATGGATGGACCCTACAAATAGTTGTAACAGTAGCAGCACTGACAATGCATTTTTTTGCCATAGTCTTAGGCTTAAGAATTTTAAAAAAGCATTATGAAGTAATGCTAATTTAAACTATCAAAATTTACACCAAACTTTTAGAGTACTTTTTTTTTTTGGACATATGTCAAAAAGAGCAGTTACAGAAAAATTGTTAAAATTGCAGATTTTTTACTATCACTGTCTGTTGATTTATCCATTCAACCCTAGCTGTAACTCCTCTTTACTATGTTATGTATAGGCATATGCTTAGATTTCTTTATTTGAGAGTTGGCTTTAACTTACAATAAAATGAGACTACTCTTATTTTATCCTTATTTTTTTCTTTAAAATTTATTTATCCACAGAATATATAATTTTCTTTTGAAAACTTTTTTCCAGGAACTAAGTAAGAAATATTATTCATGTCACTCTTTTGTTAGTTTTAAATTGCTTTTCTTTTGTGAAGGAATTGTGTACATCAAGTTTTCAAAGACTTCAGAAGCAATGCAGGCAATGGAAGAGATGAATGGTAGAGCTTTGCCCGGCACTAATAAAGGACTAAAGGTGCTTTAATGGAATTTGTAAAACATTAAACATAATAAGGATCAAATTTTGTTATTTTATTCAACTTTCTGCTTTTCTATTTAAACAAAACTTTGACACTAAGTTCACAATTTGATTGATATTAATGGAATAACTTTAATAAAAAGTTACTGAGCATGATTTGCAAATTTAATATTAGCTAATTGTGTCTACATTTTTTTTAACAGGTTGTTGTAGCAAACAGCAAACGTGATGGTTCAACGCGTGATCCAAGAGAAGATGAAAGGCTTGTTCGTCTTTTTGTAATCATTCCCAAACATTTCACTGAACAAAACTTAAGGGACGAGTTTGCTGTAAGCGTTAATATTTTCTAAATCTAATGCTTAGTATTAAGCTTATTTTTACATTTTTAAATGCCTTTTAAACTGTCTAATGGGGAAAGTTACATTTTTTAGGACTGGGAATTTTTGAACAAATAGAGAATAAATGATAAGAAATAATACCTATACATCCATATGTGTAATAAAAGAATTAAATGTGTGGTTGATGTACAACATAAAATTTCCCTGCATTCATCACACAAACAGATCTTATTTGTGTACTAACATACTCCTTGACTGAGTTTTTATATATTAATAATCAAAATAAAACAAGTTGAAAAATTATATTTGTAAAACTATGATTTTCATGCTTTTTTTACACAATCAGTTTTGTGACACTTTAATCCTCTTGTGAAATTTATAGTGTCAGATCTAAATACTGATATCAATTTGCTGGAAATTTTAAAATTCTTTTCAAGCTGATTGGGCTGATTATTTTATGTTGAATTTAAGTTTACCAAGGAAATTCTGCTAGTCTTGTTTGGAGGGGTTTAAAATGATAAATTGCATTTTAATTTTTTCTTTCTATTGCAGAAATATGGAGATGTTGAAAATGTTACAGTGTTAAAGGATCGTAATTCTGGTGAAAGTAAAGGATTTGGTTACGTTCGCTACTTCAAGCCACTTCATGCTGCTATGGCATATGAGAATTGTGAAGGCTGTGAGTATTATAGGTTAATTGATGAAATAAAGAAAGGAAATTAAAAAAACCTCTCTGTTTTTGTATTTTAAAAAAATGAATAGTTGTGCTCTAATCTTAGTTTAATAAAGAAATTTTACTATTTCAGCTTATAAACCAAAATTTGCAGAGCCTCAACGTTCAAGAGATGAAAGGGATGAAATAGAAATTCATGGATTTTCATCTCATCATTCTGGAGCAGGTAGATACATTTTCTAGAAATTATAATCAGATCTTACATGCTGCTGATAGTGGGAACACATAAATATTAGTTCAGAGTTGTATCAATCATAAACTTAATGGGATAATAAGCCATATCTTTAGCTCATGAAGAGTTATGCATTTTTCTTTTGGATCAATACTCTAATATGCATAACTGAAATACCAATGAACAAATAGAACAAGAATCCAGAGGCTCATTTAAGAATAAATATTCTAAAAGTTATTGGGCAAGAAATGATACTGAAATGAATTTGGGAATTCTGTGAATTATTTAAGATGATCATGACCTTAAAATCAGTACAATGGTTCAACTGTTTTCTGCCTTAAACTCACACCCACAATGACTAATGGGTCCTATTTATCATTCAAATGTGTTTTCAGATAAAGACAACTATATTTTCAGAATTTTCCTCATTACCACAAGTAATGCCAACATCATCATCTTCAAAATCTATTTCATTTGGAAATAATTCAAATAAATTAAGATAATTAGGCTTTTCTTTTAAAGAGACAACATCTGAGTCCAACATTATTGTGATATTTCCACAAATTTCAGCTCGTTTCAAATTATGTGCTTTATAATAAAAGTTTTTATTTGATTACATTAAGTATATTGCAGTCTCAAATTTAAACTGAGTCATATTGTATATCTTCCATAGGTCAAAAAAGAATGTATGAAGATGAGATTCACCCACCTGGTTACTTATATCCAGATATTGGATTTCCAGGTCCTGGTATGTATTAATTTTGTATTATTTTGTGTGCAAAACTAGGGCATAAGCTCTTAATCTTTTTTATGAAGATTGAATTGTTTAAAAGTTGTGTTTACATTTTTTTCTAAATAAAATTGCTATATATTTGGTATATTTAATGTTTATCATTTATTAAATGATTTGTTTTTCTTTAATTTATCATTTATTAAATGATTTGTTTTTCTTTAATTTATCATTTTACAGGCTATCACCACATTGGTACAGGACCCATGGACATTCTTGCAGATTACCCAACAACAAGCTCTGGATCACGCTTAATTATACAGGCTCCCATTGGATTGACTCAAGGTTACCTTTCAAAACTTTTCAACCTTATTCCAGGAATGGAGTACTGTGACCTCAATGAGACAACAGGTATGTAATTATTTTCTCCAATAAATAAAACATCTTTTATTATATTTTATATTGTCTGTTTTTATACTTACTAAACAGATATTTTAATTGATGCCTGTCATATTGTATTAAATTGTCTAACATCTAACACTTCATTCTTACTTCTTTTTTTTTTACCTATACAATATTACTTAGCTTTTAAAAACGCTCCTGACTTCTGTGGAGCTGTCTGACTTCTGTGGAGCTGTTTTTTTTTATAATCTGCCTTCAATTATTTAAAATTTTATCTATCATCCAGGTCTAGCCTATGCTCGCTATAGCAGCCCTCAGTGTGCAGCTTACGCCAGAGATAAACTCAATGGTTTTGAATACCCACTCGGCAGTCCATTGCATGTTCAAATGGCTGATGAGTCAATGAGGCAAGAATTTCCCATGAATGTGGATAAAGGCTTTTCCCAATTTGCCAAGTATGTCGTTAAGACAGTTAATCTATTTATCCTTCAGATTGTTAGCCAGCTCTTAACTTTCAAATGAAATCCAATTTAAAAAAGGTTTGTCATATTTATTGTAACCAATATACAAGGCTACAATCAAAGTAAAGCATTTATGGACTAAAAAGGCTTGTTGTGAGGCATCATTTTCTTATCTAGGAACTTTGTCTTGTTAGCTATCTTACTTTACCATACTTTTAATAGGTAGTCCAAACTAAAATTTTCTATACATAGCAGACATATGTGGTGAGTTTCACCTGACAGAACTTTTTATTCTAAGATATAGGCCACTTATTTAATGTAGATATCTCAATAAACAAAAAAGTTATGCAATTTTCAAATTTGCTGAAAATTGACCAAAAATGGATTTTCTTACCTTGTGAAAAACTGCCATGTTTAAGGACCTATATTTTCTAAAATAATCAACAGAGAAGTCCAGGAATTGGTGTATGTGCTCCAAAGTTTACATTATTTAAGCCCAATTTTTTTCAAGCAGCCAGATCTATTAATTCTTAACATAATTCTTAAGTTATTAAAAAATAACAAGAATGATTTTTAGTTATTTTTATTTTCCGACAGGAAAAGTGTAAAAATACACATTTTCAAAAATGTGTTAAAATTTCTGTTATTGACTTACATAAATATGTCATACATCAAATTAAAGATAATTTTAAGCAGAACAACATGCAGTATGCCTTAACATCATCAATAAACACTTAAAGGCACTAAAATAAGTCTAAAAGTACCTACTTAACATTTTTTTTTTAAATGAAGGTTTAAAAAATGTGATGGAAAATGCATTTTATCACATAATTGTGATAAAATCAAAGGAATATGATGTCAGATGTGATAACTATTAATTAAAAGACTAATAAAAAAAATATCAATGCAGGGTATTGTCAAAAATAGAAAGCAATTGAGCATAAATTTTAATTAAATTGTCAGGGAAATGCCTGGTCTATCAACTGGGGGGTGACTGGGTAAGCTTCTGTAACCAATATGTAATATGCTTGTTGGTCTTATTCCCCAAGTGCATTATCAATAGCAATTGTCAACTCTAGCCACAATGTTGCACCCAGGGTCATCATAGGTTTCTCCGCTGTGGAATGAACAATTAAATTTAAAAAGCTTACAACATTGTTTTAAGTATTCATAGGTGTCATATAAAGACTAAATATTGAGAGAACTGGGCGAGTCCATTTCAATAGGCCTTATAGGTACCGGTAGTTCTAGTGAGTCTAAGATGAAATAATATTGAAACAATTCTAACTCAGAAATACGTTTTATTGAGTTTTAATAAATGCTTCACAATGTCATTGTCAAGATAAGCTTACAAATTATTTTTTAAATTATTTTGCTGTGTATAATGTTTTATTCACTTGAAGCCTCCTACCCCAGATAAAAATTTACGCCGGTCAACCCCAATGTTTACTCGCCGGCATCCATTTTTATTTCCTCGATCGGACAGAAACCCCCTTTGAAATCAACACTACGATCTTAATTTTAAAAATATATTTATAAAATATAAGAAAGATCAAATATTAGCATGTCTGGAGATGTCTATCAATAGGCGTCTAGTGCTAGCGGTGTGGAACTGGAAATGGGGGTGTTTTTGTAAACATTGCCGCTTCGCGAGAATCATGCCCACTCATTTGATCTCGTGATATTAAATAGTTAAAGACCTGATCTTTCCAACGGTGTAAAGAACGTCCTAATATCTCCATGTTTTCGCCCATTTTTTTAATACAAAAGTTTTCAACCGGCTTTTTCAAAATGAAATAAGCAAGGTAGATATACTTTCTATGCATCAAACGAAAGGACATCATCTGCTCTTTCTTATGGTGGTAGAATTATTGCGATAACTTAAATACACGCGAAGCCGTGGACATTTGAAACACCTTGGGGTAAACGGGTACTTGCGAAAACGCCGTAAAATTGGTCAAAACTGATACTTTTCAGACACAGAAAAAACACTTTCAAACATATGTTACAGTCATAAAAGTAACATATTTCGCTAGATAAAGACTTAAACTTTATTCACATATAAATTTTATTGCTGTATCACTACTAGAAGAGGATTAATTATTTTTTTGAAAACTTCGAAAAATGACCCTAAAACGCATTTTTTCTTTAGTTTGGACTACCTACTTTTAATTAACAAGTCTATAAAAAGCATATTGTAAGGTGTATTTTGAATTAAGAGCATGCAAGGAACATCTTTGTAAGCACCTTTTGTAGGATCTTTGGTGGCCCTTTGAAAAAACAATGCCTCATTATATATTAAATAATTCATTTGTTGGATGACTTTATTGTTACAAATAGGCCAAATGTATTAGTATTGCTTTTGTGGTTTGAATATTACAAATTACTTCAATCTTTCTTAAATTTTAAGTGGAATTTTTGGGCAAGCATAGTTGTATGTATTATTTTAGATACTCAATTTCAGAATGAATGTACTAATGTTTTCAAAAGGTATTATTTAAAACTTATTGTTAATAATTTCTTAACAGTCTAGATCTTTTACATTGCTTTTATTATTTCCAGCTCTTTGGGATCATATAATGCTCCTGGTGCAAGTCCTGTTGAATCATTGGATATAAGACAAAAGGTTAAATTGCAGGTCTTATTTCTTACCAAATTTGCAGACATACTGTTTAATTTATTTAAGCTCTTTTCTGATTTAAAAAGTTACAAATAAGATGAATAAATTTTATAATATAATTAAATTTTAATATTTTTCGATGTAGGCTGCAATGATTTTGGAAAAAGCTGGCATTAACCCACACAACCTGCTTAACTTTGCAAGTGGTGGAGCGGTGGGGTCTGTTGGCGATGGCCGCAAAGAAAGAGTTTCTTACTGCAACATCCCGCTTCCTCCTCCACAACCTACTGTTGCTGATGATGGAAAAAATCTGGCACAGAGACTTTTTATTGTCTGTCAACCTTCTGGAGTGTCAGAACGTGTATTGAAGGATGCATTTTGTCGCTTTGGGAATCTGATAGATGTGTATTTACTTTCAGGTACATCTTAGAGAAGTTTTATACTTAATACTTATATTCTTTACTATTATCATCATCAATTTATTTAAGGAAATAACTGTCAGACTTTTAATATTCAGTAAAATGCTCAGTGAATAAGGTATTTGATTCTTTAAAAAAAATATTATTTGTCTTTAAATTGCTCAGGTCGCAATTATGGTTATGCAAAGTATGCTTCAAAAGACTGTGCCATGAAAGCCATTGAAACACTCCATGGCCAAACTTTGGCTGGTCAGAAAATGAAAGTCTTAGAGGCAGAACCACCCAAACCCCACCCAGTCCATGGAGGATTGCAAGGAGACGAGGGACCATCAAAGAAGCAGAGACTGTAAGGTAATTTTTTAATCTAAAAATGTTAGACCTTTCGAATTTTTGGGTTTAAACAGGCTTTTATTTGTTTTATAAAGAAAACTTACAAGCAATAATATATGGATCATACTTTAACATACTGAATTATTTTCTTCCATTTATAACCCCTATTAATACTGGCTCTTAATTGTTTATCTTCTTAACACACTCCTGCCTATATCTCGGCTTTTTGTCCTACCGCATTCCCATTCACCCTTCATCCGTTCCTTTTATTTGTTTAGGGTGATTAGCAACTTAACTCCCACACTGCTAAAGGTTACCGTTAGCTGATGAGAACATCATTTTTTTGCTTTGAAGAAATCCAATTATTTTTTTTAAAAATTTCACTAAGTAAAAAGAGTTTAAAGTTCAGTGTTGCTTTCCAAGCTCATGTCACTATTATTAGCAAGCTGAAATGATGTAATTTAGGTAGGAGTGAGTTAATAGGAAAAGGTAAGACCAGATACAAAAATTAGGTTTATCCTAAATAAATATTTACAAGAGAGGTTATTTAAAAATATTAGAAAGAAGACTTCATCATTTGCCTATTTTACCCAACTATCGCCCTTTAGGGAGCTATTAATGTTCCCACACGAAAATCACATATGCAGATTTAATCTCAAACACAACGCAATATTTATTCACTTTTATTTCATTAATTTAACTAAGCATTGCTTTTAATATTTACGGTCACCAGTTCTAATCATGTTCAACAACCTGGGTGTTTAATTTATATCTGCTAGATTAAAGGTTAAGGTTCAAAGCTGCTTTTGGTGGGAGGGTTGTTCTTAAATGTTCAACAATTTGCAATCTTAGTGACAATTTAAATACATTTCTACATTTGCATTGCTTTGCTGTAAGAATCTATTCACTGCTAAGTTTTAACAAGAATCCTGGAATAGTTGTGTAGTTTGCTTAAGTGGTGAAATTATATTGATTGAAGTGGGAAAAGTTGTTCCTGATCATTATTCTAGGCTACATATGTTATTACAAATAAATACTTCTTTTAAAATCTTGATAATGTCTTAGAAAGTCTAAAACATATTAAAAATATGTATTATAATTTCAAATAATAGCTGTTCTTTACTGCAATTAAGTATTTTTTAGCATCATTTATTATCTGAACTATTATATGCACACTTTCTAAGTATTTTGGGCTGAATTATATTTGCAACAACTTTAAAAAAATAGTAAATAGTGTTTTGGATCCAGTGAAATTATTCCAATTTCACTTTCTCTGCTAACCCATAAACATTTCATTGGTCAGAATACAATTTTATTTTTAAATCAAATATAAATGTAACTTTTCTTAATGAAAATGATCTAATCAAAATGCATTTCATTTTTAGTGTCCCTATAAAGCATTATCTGGTTCTGGATTTTTAAAAAAAACTGTTTATGTTATGAATTTTAATTTCAATTCTGGTTTTGAGAGTAAAATAAAGAATAATTAATTTTATTGCATTATTACCTTTTTTTTTTTTTTTTTTTAGTAAAGAAAATGTAAGCTTTGACTTTACATCAAAATGGTATTAGAAATTTAGAAATGAATCCTGAGATTAGTTTACCTGTCTATTCTAATGTTCTAAAATATGGTTAGCTTTAGCACATGCATTCAAATCTGTCTAGAGCAGGGGTTCTTAATAGAACTGATGGGGATATAATTTATGACTTTCAGACACAAAAAAAAGGGGTACAGTACAAAGGTTAAGAACCCCTGAACTAAGAAACTGAAATTTAACAAATATATTTTTTCTTACTAGACTTTGAATTATTGACGAATCAGTTTGCTCTTTCCTTTAAACAACAGGTGACCGACAAAGAAGACAAAACGTACAGGACTAAATGAACGGACCAAAGAGTAAATTACGAAGACCTGCATTAAAACTACAGTTTACGACTAGAATTAACAGGCTGTTCTCTTACTTCAAGAACAACTTGAAGACGGTGTATTAGACATAAAAATTAAACATTTGACCTTGAAAGAATTTCTGTTGTCTTAATGTACCATTTAAAAAACGTCTTTTTTTATCATTGCCAGTCTTTAATTCTTTAGGTCTTTTCTATGTTTACAACACATCTTGTCTTGCTAAAGTAAAGGATTCTAATTGTCTGTCACAATCATTAACCAATAGGTCATAGCAAATAATTGTAAATAAATGCATTTAATTGTTCGACATTCATGTGGGGGTTTTAAAATAAAAAATATGTGTTTGAAAATTTTCTAAGAAATATCTTTTCATAATGTTGGATGATTTTTGTATCTCAGTAAACTTTTGCTTTTCATTGGGGAAAATGTGTAAATTTATTTTCAAATCTTTTTGAAGAACTATATTCATCATTCTACGTTTGATGTTTTTTGCCTTTCCTGGAGAACCTTACTTTTTTTAAATGTTGTGACATTGTTATTTTTGTTTTTAGTTGTAATAAAAAAAGACAATGGAATGTTTTTAATTCAAGTTGTCCTTCATTTCTGTCAGTCTTTCATAAGTGTATTTTTTGTTATTGTTCAACAGTTGCTGATTTATAGTTTATTCTATCAAAGTAGTTCAGTTTATAATGGCACATACAAAAAGGAGTTACTTTAATTCTATCAAAAGAGTTCAATTTATAACCAAACTTTAAAAAAGGAGTTAATTTTGTAAAAAATGAGTATTTATCCTTGTGTCTCATGATATAAGGTCTCAGTATGACTAGGACCAATATAAAAATATGCCAATGTTTCACTTCTGGTTATTTACAAATATATTCCGTCAAGTAAAAGTCATTTCATTATTTTTTTTAATATAATTATACATCATTTATATTGGTCCATGAAGTTTAAAAAACAATATTTCATTCTGGTAGTACACTGTTTCAGTTTTGTGGATCTTATGTTGTCTTCTAAATAAATGAAATATATACACAAACAGGGTAAGTTAATTTACTAAAGTTTTAGCAGCTGGATATGAGATATTTAAACAAAATAGTGTAAAGCAGATGATGGTGCTTGCTATTGGACTAGACAAATTTGGGTGCAAAAACCTATTCCTGCAATGAAAATTAGTTATATGAGTCTTTATGAGACTAACACAGAAGACAATCTTCAACTGTTGACATGTACAGATCACTTTACTGCTGTGAAATTTATGACAGGACTCAGACTTAAGACTAGAGGTAAGACTTCCCCGGTCTTTTTGTAATGTGTACAGTTGTAGTTATTTTTTTCACTTTCAAGTCATCATCCATATAATATATAATAAATAACTTACCACTTTTTACAGTTATAATAAGAAAGCTTGACAATTTGTTTTGGTAAAAAAAATTCTTAAATCTGAAACAGAGTTCTAAAAAAGCAGGTGCACCAACCTTAAGTTTAAACTGAATACGATTAACTCTTTTTCAGGCACATTTTGCCTGATACTGGCTTGCATCTTGAAGAGACAAAAATCAAAGATGAACTCTGATTGTCATCTTTATGTAAGTAAACTTGTTATTAAGAATTCTAAAATATTATTAGTCTAATAATCATTTTTTTTTAAATAATAAAGTTTGCTAACACCTTTAAACACAGTTGTAATCAGCAAATTAACTTTTGTTTATGTTGGGTTTTTTTGGTCTGTTTTAAAAAATATATATATTTAATTTTATTACAGTTTAAAATTATATTTTTGTTTTTATATTGATTGGTTTACACCTTAAGTAACATTCTGACAGAGCTTTTATTATAAAAATTAATTACTTGACAAAACATATTTTATGAGATGGCAAGAATAAAGATCTGAAGAATAATTCCAGTTTATTCCAAATTTAAATTTTTACTCTTTTAGAATTTTGTAAACACCTCAGCATTTAATAATTTAAAAAACTACAATACATTAAACAATTAACATTTTGAAGGCATTGTTTAAAAAAACAACATGTATTTGCATTTTTTAGGAAAATTTCTGACAGATTTGGTCTTTGTGAACTGCATTGAATCTTTCAGGCTTAACAGATTATAACTGGCCAATCAGTCTTTGGTGATCAAATACGTAAGTTAATCCTTTACAGGGGCCACAGCGGCCAAAAACGTCTTTATTGCTTAAGGGCATAACGTCCGAAGGCGCCTGTGACAACTTAGAGTTGTAAACATGCAATCTCCGAGACTTCCCATGGTTTACATCCGGTTTTGCTGATAGCTTGATAATGTGGGCGCCAGTTACAAGTATTTGATCAGATTATTTTGTAGTTTTCCGGGTTTTAATGCTTTGTTTTTCAAAACAGATTTCAACGTTTCTTAAAGTGATAGCGGAGATTTTGCTGGGTTCAATTTAAATAACATTAAAGTGCTTGAAATTGACCATGAGTCAGTACTAGATATTAATATTATTCATGATATCAGCATAAGCTGTCTTTAAGTTTACACACTTCGATTTCATGACAGTGTTTGTAAACAATAAATAAATGGCTGACAATCATAAACAATATGTTATATTTTATTTTGCAAATATTTGTGTGGATTACTGGCAAATCTGCATTCATTTTCCTTTATTTTTTGTTCATTTCACAAAAATTTGTTTACCAACACCTTAGATTTGATGTTTTTTACTAACATAACCCTAAATCTTACTAAAAACTGGAGAAATGTTGCCCATCCCGAGCTAGCAAAAGGAAGCAGGTCTGCACTGTAAAGTGTTAAGCTTGTTATATATTTCAGGGGAAAAAAATTACACCTTGTCAGTTTTGTTATTAGCTTTAAAAATTTCACCAGTATCATTTTTACCTCGATTTGCTTTTCTTAACACTAGCATTGTCTGTCTATTTGATAAGCTTTCTAACTTCTGTCTTGTTGAGGCAAATTGATAACTATTTTTACTACTGATGCTGTTAAATTTCAAAGATAAATTTTAAAATACTATTGATGTCTTTAATTAATATTTCTGTCACCTTTCTCAATCCAGATCCATCATGATGAAATAGGTGATCACTGTAGGATCTACTTACTGGACTCAAGTAAAGAATTGGACGAATGACTGTATTAACATCTCTTATTTCTTGAGTTATTCTGATCAATGAATTTAATAAAACAATTAAATGCCATTGATTTATTTGTAAGTTTTTTTGTCCACAATTGTTTTACAATATAAGCATTACGTAGCAAAAAATATGTGGGTTGGCCCAAACATAGTTAGTTTCGAATCTGGAACCTATATAGCCAAAATTTATACAAATTAAAGGAAAATAAATATTTGTCAGCTGATGAAAATTATACTCATATCAATAGAAATTAATTGTAAGAGACAACTTTCGTCCTAACGATTGTATGCAGATAATGTTGTAAAGTTCATGTTTCAGCAGTGCACAAGTCATCTTGGAAAAAAAAATGTTATGTCAATATAAGTTGGTTAGTAACCAATTAAGCCTATAGAGTATAGATGCTATCTGTGAGAGATCTGTGTAATGAATGATACAGTACAATGGTAGGTATCGTCTGAAATGGAATCATTACAGCATCTTAAACAACCTAAGAGTAATATAATAAAACAGGAGGGGCTGGTGCCAGAGGTATTGCACATTTCTTCATTGTTTACTAAGTAAAATTAATGTCTGGTGTAACTATTCATAGCTCATATCTTAACTTAAATTTGGAGAATGGAAACAAAGTGTGCCTCCTCCTATACTTTTCAATGTGCTTTAAGAATTCAGAAACTCTTAAAGCAACACGCCAAGTGAATGACAAAAGCAATTTGAACAAATTAATGAGCAGCCAAAGCAATGTTCCCAGCAATAACCAACATAGTTAATGAGAGCTTGTCTTCTGGCATTGTTCCCTCTCTTTGTAAGGCAGCTGTCATCAAACCATTACTTAAGAAGTCTAGTCTTGATCAAAATAATATTACAACTATAGCATGTACTGGTATCTAATTTATCATTTTTACCTAAAGTCATTGGAAAAACTAGCTCTAAATCAGCTTTTTGCCTACTTTCTTCTCAGTCTTAATCAGTCGGCCCGTAGACCTTTTTACAGCACAGAAGCAGATCTCTTGAGAGTCAGCAGTGACCTCTTCCTTGCAGTGGACAGCGGTTATGTTGACCATCAAACTCTTTTCAAAACCCTTGAAAATTATTTTGGCATTTCGGGTTCAGTTTTGGCTTGGTTTCGGTCCTACCTCTCCATAGAATACAGGTGGTTGCTGTTGCTGACTGTCTCTCTGGTAGTGTTGACTTGGATTATGGAGTGCAACAGGGGTCCGTTTTGGGTCCCGTCCTATTCAAAATGTATACCAGGCCACTTCTGCTCAGGAGGCATGCTGTTGAGAGTCATTCATTCGCAGATGGCATACAGCTATACAAGCATACCCATCCCTCTCTTGTCAATACCACTATCCACACTTCGCAGGAGAGCATTGGTGATGTCAAATCATGGATGACTCTCAGCAAGTTGAAGCTGAACGATGACAGAACAGAAGCATTCCTCATTCACAATCATGCATCATCCTCAAACTCAGCTCTCCCCAACTTGTTTCAAGTAGGTAGCTCCGACAGAGTCCACATCCTCTGCTAGGAATCTTGGAATCTTGGTTAAATTCTTACTGACATGTCTCTCAATTATATTTCTCACTTCTGTTTCTCTGCATACACCACTATCCGCCAGATCAGCTCGATCTGCCACTGTGCTCTTGTTCTCTTTCTTGTCTTGAGTATTGCAACTCTCTTCTGTCAGATTCATCAAAACATTTCATAGAAAAACTGCAGAAAGTTCAAAGCTCAGCGGGTAGGTTAGTTCTAAAGGCCAAGAAACGTGATCATGCCACTCCACTCCCTCTACACTTTTACAAGCCCTTGATTACAAGCTGTCTGTTCTGTCACAACTTTTTCTCTGGTTCCTGCCCTTCCTATCTTACTGAACTTCTTTCCGTCTATTCATCCCTTTGAAAGCTTCCCTCCGCAGGCATGCATATTCTTTTTGTTCACATACGGTGAACAAATGCTGGATGCTGTCCATGGCAAGTCAGGGGTAGAAAGTACTTGAGCGGATGAGGTCAAGCTTTTAAAAACTTTTTACCAATTCTTTTTAAATGTATAAATTTATTTAATTGCTAATTTTTATGAGAAGCGCAGTGAGCCTTGCCCTAGGCTGGGGTACTGCACTATAAAAAAACCACAATAGTAATGGGCAACACCAGATGGTCGGTAACCCTATACAGCATCAGGTTTGCTTGATTCACTGGCCTGAATGTAGGACTGTTCTTAATGTTCCATATTTCTTCAGTTGCACATCATGTTTCTCCAGTTGTCACCATTGTTATGTATTAGTTCTCCGCTTGTCACCCTTGTTATGTATTAGTAAAACTTGTATAATAATTTAGTACGGTATAGCTTATAACACCACATTTTACAATAAGATGTGAACAAGTCATAGAAGTTTATTTTTTATTTTTTTTTTATTTAAAACAGTACAAAGTAAATTTATCCAATTTAAAGACTAGCACATATATTGAACAAAAAACAAACTATGTTTCATGAATGCTAAACAGTATAAAACCAATAGTGGAATTTTGAATAAAATTGAGAAAATGTTTTGAAGAAAATATAATTTTAGCCGACTAAATTGGGTGGAAGGAGAACTTGGTCAATTGCATGTACAACTCCATTGGTGACACTGCCATCTGCTACAAGAACTCTGGCATTGTTGACTGTGACTTTGCCTGAAATATAAAGATAATAATATTGAGTGCTTACCAATACCAGCAAATCATGTTAGCTGTAAAGATCATAGTAAAATGATCATAAAACATCCATGGGTGGGGTGTCCTTTTCAATGATTTACATCAGCTATTTTAAAACCTAAATGGGAATCGTATTTAACTCTTTAGAATTGTTCATGTTTCAAAAAACCTGAAGGGAAAAAAACTACAATGGGGGCGCAGAATATAACTGAAAAGCACATATACAATTAAGTTTGCATATGTCTAGAACTAGAAGTAGAATAGGAATGGGAAAAATAAAATGAAATACCGGTACTTTATATACTCTATGATTTTAAAATTATCAAACCCACCTCCATTTATCTCAATTTTAACTGTGTCTTTGGCCAGAGTGGGTACATCACTATTGAAGAGACCAGCACTGCAAAAGGTTCCAGCAACAACATGGTACTCTAGTACTCCTGAATTACAGGGGAAAATATGAAATTCATACTCCTACATTATTATTATACATAGAGTGGGGAAATAAAATTACAAAAAGCATTCAAATTCAAGATGACCACCTTTCTAGTTCAAGCTTTTTACTTAACACCTTATGACAGAACCAACCTATGGTGAAAAGGGTCCAAGTATTATACTATTTAATATTGTCAAATACACATTTGAGGAGCAACAGAGTTATCCGAGGTTGATTGAAAATTTTAAAGTTTTAAATTTCATAACGAAAGTAAATTTTAAAAAACTTCTGTTAAACTCTTGAATAGGCTCTTAAAGGTTTTTTAAAATGGAAAATAAGAGCTCTTACTTGTTAAGGCAGTCACATTCTTCAGAAGGTTGTCAAGGACTTGGGGTGGCAACTTCTTGAAGGCTTTGTCAGTGGGTGCAAAAAGGGTGAAAGGACCATCGCCTGTTAGATTGTTTTGAAATATAATAAATTATATTGTTACATTCTTTATGAGATAAAAATTAATGCTAAAATTAACATTTTAATATAGCTCTAGCACTAAAATATTTAGATCTGAAATTATTGAATTGCTGGCAATTACAATTTACTAGATTTAGAAAATAGCTTACTACTGAGAGCATTAACTAGGCCAGCAGCTTTAACAGCTGTAACAAGCGTTGTGAACTTGGGACACTCGACGAGGACCTGGACAATATTTCCAGCAGGTGGTAACATGACTCCATTGAGAACATGTACGATTCCATTGGTTGCAGCTTGATCAACCCTGGACAGGTCAATTGGGGCACACTGAGCAGTAGCCTTTAACACATTTAAAAAGACATTGGATAACTTTGAACAAGGCATTAAGTTTCACAGGTTCTACAATTTGGTGAGTTTGCTTTTCACTTAGAAATCTCATAATCATTTAGGAATAACTTTATTATAGAACATCTCTCTCCCAACACTTAGTATACATTCTACATTTTTAAATTAAATTCAAAATTTAAATTTTCTTAATTAAAATTAAAGAAGCCAAATGTACATTTTTATTTTTGGTTGGTTCTGATAAAAGCCACCTTCCCAATGCATACGCCACTTTCCCATTGCATACGTCTTTAATCACTCTGAATAGTTACAATAGTGAAATTTATATGCATCATTCTAATATTGATTCCTGGCTTAATTTAAAATATTGATTTCCAGCTTAGTATACTTCTTATAGTACTATAGGCATTATAATAGGTAAATTAAAAACAACACTACAAAAATAGCTAAAAAAGTCCAATGCTTTACTTTGAAATTGGTAATGTATTAACAGCATCAAAAAGCATCAAAAGAGGACTAAAATGGTGCGAACATTTATTAATTTCATTTGCTTTTCTAACCACCATATACCCGGTGGTATAAATACGGTATATAAAGTCTTAAATAACAAAAAGCTTACCATATATTTTAGTGAACTAAATTGCAGTTATGAGATAGCATGCAAATAATTCTAACAAAGGATAAAGGTGACTTGCTAATGCCTACAAAGTACAAATGAGTAAAACGATTTTTATAAGACAAAAATCTGCAGTGAAACAATAGCTGTGCTTCTGGTTAACACAAGTTACTTCATATTTCATTGAAGGCTTACCACTGTTGTGCCCTGTTTATCGTAGAGATTGATGCGAAGCTTCTTTCCTGGTAGAACAGTGTCAACAAGAAGCTCATTAGCCAGCGCAGATGACTTAACACTTCCTGCTAGAACGTGGTACTCGAGAACATCAGCCAGAATAGTCACGTTGGACACAGCTTTCTTAACCCATGCTGGCAAGTTGGACAAGGCATCATTGGTAGGGGCAAACAGGGTGAAGGGGCCTGTGAAAAATAGAATCATTAAGAAAAGTCAAAATAACTGCACAATTGTAAATATTCTGGAGAATAAATTTGATCTTGAATAAAAGGAAAGACTTAACATTTCTTCATTCAGCCGCCCATCGTTATTAAACTTTTTATCTCCTAGGAGGAAAAAAAAACACCTTCTCCCCACCCCCCCACCCCACCCTCTCTCCTCCCATCTGAACTCAATTTTTATTGTATGTATAGTGAAATTCTTCAAATCAGAGTTCCTTGAAATAAGGTTCATTAAGGATTCCATCAGATTTGGCTCTCAGATTCATCTCTTATTACTTAACTTAGGAAACTGTCAATGGTCTAGCACTCTTTAATATTTTCCACATCAAGCGCTTACCTGTTCCAGACAGTGTTGCAGTTAGGCCAGCTTTATTCACAAGAGAGTAGAGAGTATCAAGACCCAGTTGCTTCAAGAGTTCAGGGATTAACAAGTCTCCTACAACAGGGAAGTCTGCTGAATTCAATGCAGAGTCCATGAACAGAAATTTCTTGTCCACCTGTTTTTTTTTTAATTTGAAGAGAATTAAATGAACATACTTGTAATGTGTGAATTAAACCCCCAAAAAATCAATTTTGATAAATAAAATTACCCTACCACCAAAATTTTTTTTAACACCATTGGCAAGAGCTTCCACACAAATGAATTCTATTATTTCTATCTTCATTATTTCAATTTTGGCACCTAAAGTAATTTGAAGTCCACCATGAAAATTGAATAATTTTGGCAAGATTATTTTGCTTGAAGAAATATTAACTACATTTTCAGATTTTAAGTTTGCAAGAAGATATATTTATTATTATATAAATCTTACACTTACATCAGCACCCTTGACAAATGCAAGGGAAACAATCAGTAGAATGCTGCTGTACTGCATGGTTTGTTGTCAATTTCTGGTTATTTTATATTGCCTGTAGGAACAGTAAAATGCATTTTTTTAAAAGGAAAAGTAAAATGCATTTTTTTAGGAATAGTAAAATGCATTTTTTAATACTTGATAAGATAGGTAGTTTAGCAGTAGGTAGTTTAGTCATACTTAAAATACTTGTAAAGATAGGTAGTTTAGACATACTTTCAGTACGTGTACTTGTATAGATTGGGTAGTTCAGCCATATTTATGTTTATTTAACAATATTAAACTTTTGCATAATATTGAGACTTCTTGGCCCTAAATATGATATACCAATGACAGTGGTTCTCAATCGTTTGTCATGAGTCCTTTATAGTGTTTACCACGTAGTTGCTACCCACAAACAGGGTTACACGGGTGTTGAAAAGAGTATACGGTTTTTGTGGTGCAGGCCTATATGTTCCTGTAGACGACACTACAGTGTGGTGGAGTCTAAAGTCTCATCATGTACTAACATTACAAACAATCCCAACCGCTGTCATTTTGGTGCTATATGCATATGCTGATATTTACAAAAAAATTAATTTCTGATGTCCCCAAGCAAACCCTGGCGACATATGGCCATGAGGGATCGCGACCCACAGGTTGAGAACTCCAGGGCCTTGGACACGATAATACTACCATCGTATTGACGTATTGAAGAGTTGTTTTTTTTTTGTTTTTTTTTAAATGTTCTTTAACCATGGATCCCACATTGTCATTTATTTGCACACTTTTATTAGTTTTATTCTCCCCTTCCAAGGAACAGCTAGAATGCACACAATGACGTCATCGTCGGATAACTATTTCATTTAATTTTAATAAATGAACGACCATTTTTTTTAAGTTTAAGCATTAACAAAATGCACGACTTCCATTTGTAAATAATTTACCACGCTTACACTGGCTTAATAGGCAAATGCAAGGTACCAAATGCAAGATCTACAGTGTGAAGATTAACTACCATACTCCTAAATAATATAGACCATTATTGTAGATTACCGTACATCAATGTAATCTCATAAACCAGTGTGTCACAAATGATTGAATTTTAGATAGCGCATTCATTCATTAACACAAACTGCGACTTACCGAAAATTGGACTGCCGAAAAGTGAAGAGCTGACCATGACGGTCGGTTTTATATAACTCATGCCCCGCCCCCCCCCCTCTCTCTCTCTCTCTCTCTCTCTCCCCAGTTATACTATAATCCAGTGCTTCTAAACGTGTTTTCTCCTAGGACATTTTCACCACTATCACGAGCTTCATTAGTTTTGGGATGAGTAGCCCTACCTTTTTTTTTTCTTCTTCTTTTTTTCTCCTATAATACCGGTAATCGTGAAAGTAATCCGTGAACCAAGTGAGCTTGTCCCCAGTTAGTGGTCGGATTCAAATAATTTTAACTAGCGGTTCACTACTGTAATGATAAATGTATGTAAGCCTATTTAAAAAACGATACCGTTATTGAAAGGTATTTTATTATTTAATGCAGTTTACGTTGCATGCTTAAATAAAATAGTTGGACAAAACTGGATTAGTTATACGAAATATTATATAATATATATATATATATATAAATATATATATAATAGACAACATTTCGACAGAACCAGTGTGAACCGGATAAATCCCACCCCTGCATGTTCCCTGCACAGAAATATATGAT
This sequence comes from Lymnaea stagnalis, assembly GCA_964033795.1. Taxonomy (NCBI): domain Eukaryota; kingdom Metazoa; phylum Mollusca; class Gastropoda; family Lymnaeidae; genus Lymnaea; species Lymnaea stagnalis. Next base: position 1,490,513 of record CAXITT010000038.1, read on the forward strand.
AATCTCCCCCCCCCTACTTTTTTTTTTGGTTAAAAAAATTATATATCCCTTCATAAACAGTGGGAAATGAAGATTACTTGTGTGGGAAATTTTATAAAATATGTTCAAAATCATTTTAAATTTAACCTACCCAGCTAGGCATTTAATTGCATTTATGACATGAATTTACTTGCTTCAAGTTTCTAAGGCCTTAAATTTGCAAAGATCGCTTTTATTTAAGGGGGCGTCCATTAATTACGTCAACAATTTGTAAGCAATTTTTGATCTCCTCCAACCCCCTCCCCCCCCCCCTTTTTTTTCAACAACTATCAAACTTTCAATGACC
>CAXITT010000038.1:1491006-1504748 GCA_964033795.1 Lymnaea stagnalis
GTGATAAACTCTCTTCACCATCACTTTCCAAATTAATTTCAAATCTGTACACATTTCTTTCTCTCTAAACCTCTCTCTCTCTCCCACCCTATCTCTATCTCTCTCTCTCAATCTCTCTCCCTCCCTCTCTCTCTTTCTATAATATATATATATATATATATATATATATATATATATATATATATATATATATATATATATATATATAAGCCTATAATTTATAAATTATTTATCAATCTGGCGAAATTTTAACGATTCTTTAGAAACTTTTTTATATTCATTTTTACCTCACGAATTAAAACAAAAATATGATTTTCCAATAATAGTAAATTACAATAGGACTTTTAATACAAATTGTTACCAAAATACATTAATTACATATTGTGTCAGAGGTAAATTGCATCCTTATTGAGAACATACACATAGGCCACTGATTAAATGTATTATTACTACTCACGTGCAAGTGAAGGCTTTAGTGAAATAGCTTTTTGGGGGAAACGTTGGTTTTTATCTTATTTCTACCCCTTTCTTCCCTTTTCTTTTTTAGAGCATCATGTGACTTTTTCCATATTATAAAATCATCTTGGTTATGTATTCTTATAGTTTTGCGGTTATATTATCACAAACATGCTAATTCCCAAATTCAGGATTCAGTTTAAATTGCGAAAATTAAAAAAAAATATTTCATGAAAATGCATCCAACAGTTACTAATTTTAATAAAACTACAGTATAGCATGTTTAATTATAAATTAGGCATTATTGTTTTAACATAACACTTGTCAACCGCACAAGATAAAAGCTCCCTATACGACGTGACCTCCTTTGCAATTTTAAGTTTGGCTGCCCTTAAAAAAAATATTACGAAAGCGTCTGTCTTTGTATGCGAATTTAGTGCAACTGAAGTCTTTGCCCCAAAATAAAGATTAAGTTGTCAAGCCCTATTTTTGGATAATAAATACCGAGAACAACATTTTCATACACATAGTTTATGCAATGGGACAATACACTCATTTCATTTAACCATGGCCCATGGAAATTGGAATGGCGTGTCTTATTTCCAGTGTAGTACCGGTAGACCTACTCGCAAATGGAACACTTGGGTTAAGAGAAGAAAAATAACATGCAAAAAGAAACTCCTTTTCTCTACAGAATAGTTATCATATCATTATTTTACTAAAAACACTTGGCAGTTAGGATGTAGAGCCAGGGCTGCGCTTGGGCGCAGCCAGAAGAATGAATATGGCTCCCCCCTCTCACGGTTTGTAATACTTGGAGAAAAACAGATGATGCTTCTTCTAGCATTGCTAGTGGTAATTTATGTGTCCCTTGATCTTGAACTGGTGTTAGAATCCTGTAGTTTAAGTTGCTACTAAATAGCAAGCCTAATGATGTTTTGTAATTCCCATACTATTAATTTGTTAAAATCTCATTAATTAATGCTTTAAAAAAAACAAAAAACAATTCAGCCCATCCCCCCTTTTCCCCCAATAAAATATATAAATATCAAATCATCTTGAAGTCATCAGAAAGCAGCACCTTGTCACATGGGCGTCCGCAGGGGGGGGGGGAAGGGGGCACTTGCCCCCCCCCCCCCTGGATTGATTGGATAAAAAAATTTAGACAAAAATAGACAAAAATGTATTAAAGTAAAGAGAAAATAAAGAGAAAGTAACTATGCTGATGTCCTGTCCGTTCGTTCACCATACAAATACGCTACTGTAAATTAAAACTACATTAAAACATTACTAAAAATCCCCCCCCCCTGGAAAGTTAATCGATTTTTTTGCCCACCTCCCCCCCCCAGAAAGTTTTCTGCGGGCGCCCATGCCTTGTCACATGTCTCACGTTGATAATTACTGCTCTAGTTTTAGTCGGCTTGTTTTTTTTAACAACCCTTCCATTTCCATTTTTATTATTATTATTATTTTTTATTTTTTTGTAGTTGTTGTTTTTGTTTTGTTTTTGTATGTGTTTTCCTCACCATATTTCTTTGAGCTTGAAGTGAATCTGTATAAAATAGGCTTTACAGAATGTAACACTTTTTCTTTTAGGGTACCCAATGTCGAATAATAATAGGCCTACCCAGAGCCGGATTTTTAAATAAGATAAGGGGGGCCATCCATAAATGACGTCACGCGTCTAGGGGGGTGGAGGGGGTCAGAATTTTGTGACGATGTGTGACGATGGGAAGTGGGGGGGGGGGTGGGCTCAAGCAATGTGACGTCATTTATGGATGGTCACTAAATCTTAGGGCTTCACAATCTTCCGGGGCCTCTAATAAAAATCCATTGAAGTATCTTTTTCCTTTTTAAAAAAAAAAAAAAAGGGGGGGGGGTGGGCTCAAGCAATGTGACGTCATTTATGGATGGTCACTAAATCTTAGGGCTTCACAATCTTCCGGGGCCTCTAATAAAAATCCATTGAAGTATCTTTTCCCTATTTAAAAAAAAAAAAATAGTTCCATTTTATTTGTACTTATTTTCCCACAATGTGTTATCTTAAAATGAAAATCTTTGCAAGTTAAACTTCTTATTTCATTGACTTGAAGCCGGTCTGCTTTTTGTCACTTTTAGCAATAGAGGCCAACCTCACTGTAAATCTACAAACAAATATTAATTTTTAGTTGATTTAGAAGTTTCAGACGGTACAGCTACAACAAGCAGTGGATACGTTTATTTTAAAAAAAAAAAAAAATGTACCATATTTTCGCGTATTTAAGACGCGTATTATGCAATGTTTTACCTTCCCCGCACCCAGGGTGCGCAACGCCGGCCTTAGGTAAACTGTCGCCCTGTGCCAAGCACCCGTTCGGCGCCCACTTCCCTGTCCCTGTATGGCTCCGCTCTTTTTTCCGATTACGACGTCGGCTATGTAGCACGTGTTATGATCCTATACATGTAGAAAGCCATACGCATTTTAACATGCACATTCATTTAGACTGTTTAGTTTTTCTACGGTACTTCACACTTCACTATAATAAACTTAGGGAATTTAAATATTTTCTGAGCGCCCTAGGCGCCCCTATGGCCATGGCGCCCTGTGCGAGGTCACAGATCGTACATTAAGGCCGGCGTTGGGGTGCGTCTTATAAATGGGTGCGTCTTATGTAAAATATTTGTACACAAATCGTCAAAACCCGCGTCTTATACAGAATATGGGTTCGTCTTATAATTAGGTGCGTCTTATAATTAGGTGTGTCTTATACTTAGGTGTGTCTTATACTTAGGTGTTTCTTATACTTATATGCGCAAAAATACGGTAACCACACGATGTTGATGCTTTTCTCACGAATGAACTAAGACACTTCTCCGACTATGTAATGTAAAGCAGAATTATCCCTTAAAGTTAAATTTTCAACACAAAGACATGTGTCAGATAATCTTTTCAGACAAGATTGAATTAATTTTCGCAAATGTGAAGCAATATTTCGAGTATTCCTGTGTTTTGAGAGGTGTGGCAGGGGAGGGTCAGAAAGAGAGAGAGAGAGAGAGAGAGAGAGAGAGAGAGAGAGAGAGAGAGAGAGAGAGAGAGAGAGAGAGAGAGAGAGAAAAAAGAGAAATATATGAAAAAAAAAAAAAAAGAACGTGACTAGAAAGATCAAGAATAAATCTGCATTAAATCCATTAACAAACAATGGTATCTTATATTTTATATTACTAATGCCATGTCAGGCGAACAACAAAGTTTCCGACATAACCATGCAATGCTGGTCTGAGGTCCGTGCTTTAGACTCAAGTGTGTACAAAATACTTAGTTGGGCTGATGTTTGAGTGAATCGGTGGTGAGAGAGTTCAAGGACGAGTAAACTATGGAGCAGGCCCATGTGAGTTCAAGGACGATTTAAAAAAAAAAAAGGAGCTGACCATCATGTGTTGGTATGGAGGGGAAGTCTAATAAAACCTGTTGCACGTGTATCACTTTTACTCCATTGGTTTGACCCACGAGCGCAGGAAGGGTGGGGTAGAGGGGGCATTTTCGGCCAACGGCAGTGGTTTTTATTTTCTTAAGGGAAGCGGCAGCATCTTGCCTCGCCCTGGGTTTTCCTAAATCAAGCTACGGGCAACTGTCTTGAGCTATGTCAATGGGTCTGAAATGGTTCTACCGCTACTTATATCTCGCTCACTTTATGGATTGGAGGATAGTTTAGCACGGGGTCTGCATGATTTCTTTACGTCTAGGTGATCGGGGTGGGAGGGGGGTGGGTGGGGGAGAGGGGGGTGGTTCCCCGGGGGTTCTTTTCTTTTATTTATTATTATTTTTTTTGCTAATGTTTTGCCTTTTAAATTTAAGAAATGAGACTAGATTATTAAAAACTAATTTTTAAAAAAAATATTGTTTTAGCTTACAATAATAAGCAAATTTTTTTGTGTGTAGAAAAATAATTTCTGGATTTTAGCTTGAAACATGCTTGTTTTTTTGTGACTTTATTATGTTTTATCTGGGGTGGTTGCTAGAAATGTTATATAATATTTTTGGGGGTGGTCAATGGAAATGTTAAATAACGTTATATGTTATCTATAGGGGTGGTCAATGGGAATGTTAAATAACGTTATACTTTTACGTTATCTATAGAGGTGGTTAAAGATTTTTGTTTGACATTAATATGTGCACGGCCACTAAGCTCTATTTCTTCACCGCTGTACCCAATAACTGATAAACGCACTATTAATAAATAAGAATGATTCATTAAATTCACGAAAATTAGTTCGCTGAAAAGAATACAGAGAATGTAAATATGAGGATTCGATTTCCTGTATTGAGTTCTTACACACAAAAAAGAGGTGCTATCGTTGATAATGTGAAACTCGTCGACCAATTTTTGAACCAGATTTCATTCGGATTAGGTTCTTGGCAGATCATAGGCTGCATGAACAATGGACGATGTTTTTGAAAATAAGCATTGAGTGTCACTGATTGCTACTGAAAAAAAAAAAAAAATTGTCAATTTTAATTTTGTATTCCTGGTCATAATGCATGCACGGCGAATTTTTCCTCACTGATAAACTCTTAGTGGGCTAAGGGGCCATCCATAAATGACGTTTCGCGTCGGGCGTTGGGGTGGTGGGTCAGATTTTGGGACGATGTATAGCGAGGGGGGGAGGGGGAGGTTAAAGCAATGTGACATCACATTAAAAGTTCTAAAAAAAAAAATGCCCTTAATACCACTAAATTACATAAATTTATAACATTTTTTTTTTATACAACAATTATAATTCTTTTATTTTTAAATAAAAAAAAAAATGCCCTTAATACCACTAAATTACATAAATTTATAACATTTTTTTTTTATACAACAATTATAATTCTTTTATTTTTAAACTGCGACCACCGAGAGAAGCAGTCCTGGCAGCCGAGGTCGCAAACAATGGTCCCTGACAAGTTACAGGTGGCCACGGAAGAGGAGGATTTGGGTGAAGTGACAGTGACAGTTGTGAGAATTTATGTTGAAATGTAGAGACGGGAGTCATAGGATTAGGATGTTGAAATGTAGAGACGGGAGTCATAGGATTAGGATGTTGAAATGTAGAGACGGGAGTCATAGAATTAGGATGTTGAAATGTAGAGACGGGAGGCATAGAATTAGGATGTTGAAATGTAGAGAGGGGAGTCATAGACTTAGGATATTGAAATGTAGAGACGGGAGGCATAGAATTAGGATGTTGAAATGTAGAGACGGGAGTCATAGGATTAAGATGTTGAAATGTGGATACGGGAGTCATAGAATTAGGATGTTGAAATGCAGAGACGGGAGCCATAGACTTAGGATGTTGAAATGTAGAAACGGGAGTCATAGGATTAGGATGTTGAAATGTAGAGACGGGAGTCATAGACTTAGGATATTGAAATGTAGAGACGGGAGGCATAGAATTAGGATGTTGAAATGTAGAGACGGGAGTCATAGACTTAGGATATTGAAATGTAGAGACGGGAGTCATAGAATTAGGATGTTGAAATCTTGATGCGGGAGTCACAGACTTAGGACTACCACGTGAAGTGGGATGGAACGAAAAAAAGGTTAACCGGGGAGGGACTAGGGTCGATCTTCGTAAATCATCTAGAGTAGGGATTCTTAGCCTTCCTGCAGCGCTGCAGCCCCATTCAGATTTGAAGCTTTTCCCCACCCCCCGTATAAATTATATTGTAATAAAACTCAAATTATGAAAATAATTAAATAATTTAGTTATTGTAGTTTTACTTCTTTAATTAACTTTATATAAACAAAAATAAAATCAACCAGGGTAATCTCAGCTTTGTCCTGTCATTTCTGCCATGTCATCTCTGTCGTTACCCCGAAATAACATATCAACCAGCGTAATCTCAGCTTTGCCCTAAAAAAAAATAAAAAAAAAAAAAAAAAAAAACAAACTATTCCATTAAGGTTTACTGATGCCAATCAAAATGCATAAAAGCTTTTTTTTATTTTTTATCTTTTAAAGGCAGCAACAACTAGCAATGGCAGCAAATAAAATTTTCTTGGTTTTCCGCACCATAGTGGTGCTATCACCCCTGGTTCAGAACCAATGTTCTAGCCAAATGTTTCTGACATTCGATATCCATTGGAGGTGAATTTTTATAGTGTTTGTAGAGGACAATAACAGACAAAGGGATTTTAAAAAAAATTGGAGAGGTTGAGAGGGGGGGGTATAGCAGAGATTTATGACGTTATATTTGAGAGGAAGGGTCTAACTTTTTGTGACGATTTTGTCGATGGGGGTAAAAATCGGCTAAGTTTGAGTGACTTCATTTCTAGATGACCCTTAAAGAGCCAAATCGACTTGATGTGCAGTCGGTGAAGGCAATAATACCTACAAAATGCAATATAAGAATACATGAAATGCTCGAAGTTTAATAGTTACCTCTTAAGAAACGAAGACATTTTATTTAAAAAAAAGAGGCCAGCTCTGAGACTAAATGCATTACTGGTGTCAAAATTCTACGATGATAAATAGTATTTTAATGTTGTAGGCCTAGAGATTGATTCATTTAAGAAAACATCTTATATTTCAATATGTTTATTTTGACATGTCATCTTATCAAAACAAAGTTTCCTCCTTTTTTAAACATTTTCAAAATGAAATGTACAGCTTGTGCTCGACTTACGACCTTTGCAACTTACGACCATTCGACTTTACGACCACAAACACTAGCCACACTGTATTAGATTTCAGATTAATTATTTCTGCCTCAATCATCAGTCGGACGGCGATGTCTGCAATCATCGGCGGTCGTGAACATCGACCATTATGATTTGTAACAATAATAAAATAAATTTATGATATAATTTAACTTAAATATTTTTATACCATCACTTCACATAGCGTACTCAACTTACGACCAAATTGTGTTACGACCGGTCTGTCGGAACCGATCGTGGTCGTAAGTCGAGCACTAGCTGTACTCCATTTTCATTTTTACATTTGACAACCCTATGCCTATGACTATGCGGTATACGTTACACAGTCATAGAAAAAAATATTTTTTGACAGAAAAGTGTTTCTGCGGAACTCCAAGACTCAACATTACTTTTTAATTAAAGATAATAAATGAGCACTAGATTTTAATGGGATGTCCAAAGTATTTTTGCATGAAATTTTATTTATTTGCACGGACGTTTGACCCCACTCCACATCACATTGTCCCAAATGTGTTTCGGTACTTATGGTAACTACCGGCATCTAGCCTGTCAACAAACAAGAACCACCACTCTGGATCAGTAGTAAGACTAGACTTTTATAAATTTTAATAATATTTAGGAATACCAGTGTAGACAGACAGATATGACTGACGTCCTTCTAAATAAAGTTAGTGTGTGTGTCATAACGGGTCCCACCAGAGGACTGGGAAGGAGCATGGCGCATCAATTTTCTCGAAAGTTACCCAAAGGATCGTTGTTTATTCTTCTTTCGAGAAATCAACCTCTTCTGGATAGTGCTGCTGATATGGTCCTAGAGAATGAAGGCATAAGGGCCGTAACAGGAATTTTAGATCAGCAAGGCAGTGACCAAGGCGTGTTTGACAACATTTTACAAGACTGCTTAGCAAGGGCAAAAGCTGATGTAGCAGAATTTGAACAAGCAATTCTTGTGAATAATGCTGGTTCTCTTGAACCGCTAGAGTTTGTTCGGGACCTTGACAATGTTAATATAATTTCATCTTATTTCAACACAAACTTAACTGGGTGCATTGCCCTGACTTCTAAATTTCTACAAATCTTCAAATCATCAATTTTAAAATCAAGAGTAATCATTAACATTTCTTCACTAGCAGCTATTTCACCAATGAAAAGCTGGCTTTTATACTGCATGGGTAAGACTAGAAAGAGTGAGAATAATTAGCAGTGTGAGTGTGATATTTGTTATAATAATTCATATAATTAATTCTTAGACAGTGTCATTACTAGGCTTTTATTTTTATTAGCTTTAGTCAGACTTATTAAACTGTTAATAAATAAAAATAGGCCTAATATTAAATTTATCAAAATCTATTGGGTAATTAAAAAAAACACAGCGCAGAGAAATCCTGAAAGAGGTAAAAACAACCAACATCTAAAAATAAAATGCTGGTAAATTCAGACAGTCTGCGCCACGGCTGTCATCTTGGTTGTCATGACCCGTGAAAGGTCACCCTAAACTTATCCTTAAATCTAACCTGAACACTAAACCTCTTAAGTTAAATAAACCACCTAAAAGATGACATCATGGCGCGAATTGTCTGCTTTATATAAAAGGCCTTTTTCGGCAAACAAAATAACAGTAAAACTTAAGAAGAACTTATAACTTATAGAATTTCAAGTTGCGATAAGTCTGAGAGAAAAGTGCTGACTGCAAGCTTTTTATTACTTACCTACTATTTTATTATTAGGCCTAAGAAATATAAGATTTTGAGTTCTGTGTTGCAATGGCAACACTGTTGACCTCATGGCCAAGATTAGCTTGTTTAATTTCATCTGTGGTTATCTACAACTGGGGGAAGCAGAAATTACTGGCTGGAACTGACTTTTTAGTGAAGTTAAAATAGTAGTTCTTGGGGAATAGGTAAAAAAAAAACCTCAACCACTGATGTCAGATAGGGTGGTCCAACTGAACTTGGCCTGGGATAAAAAATTACCAGATTCTGTCTTTGCAAAATAACTGTTGTCTTATCAGGTAATAATGCATATCACAAGAATCTAATCTTCCCAATGGCAATGCAACTGCACACTGTGCTTTTAAGAATTTGACCCTAAATTGGGTGTTAGCTGGCTCTTAAACATTTTTTTTTTAAAATGCTTGATCTACTAAAAAAAATTTAGTATTTTGGGTTTTTAATTTTAATTATTTTGATTTAACGCACATGAAAAAAATGTGTAAATCAATACTGTTAATATTTGTACCATTAGCCAAATCTGCACGTGATATAATGATGAAAGTAGTTGCAGAGGAAGAAGAAAATATAAGGACTCTAAACTATGCACCTGGACCATTGGTTACAGACATGACTGATATTGCTTGCCAGAATACAAAAGACATGGATCTAAGACATTGGTTTGAAGGTATTTCATGATTTTTAAGAAAAAATTCTAAATTAAACATTGCTAAAATCAGAATTCAGAAAGTGCACAAATCATTTTTATTTGTTAGGTTAAAAAAAGAACTTCATATTTATATATTATCTACATAAACTCAACTCAGTGCATTCTGTTGTTTTACCTTTAATTGAAATTATACGTTTTTAAAAATAAAATTCAGTTGCTATTGTCATTTTTTTAACACATCCTTGATTGTTAATTAATTAACAGAAGATAAATATCTATCTATTTTCAGAGCAAGTTCGGAAGAAATCTCTTGTTGAATGTGATGCTTCAGTGCAAAAACTTGTTACAATTTTGCAGCAAAATACTTTTGAAAATGGAGCTCATATGGATTATTTTGATGAAATTAATTAGGAGCCACTGAAAAGCAAGCTTTATGAAAACTCCAATCCCTTTCCAAGTCTGACATTTGACATCTCAATCTGTTAGCTGCAATCAGAAAAGTTTTTAGAAAGTTATTTTTCTTTTAAAGACACTGTCGCCATTGTTATAAATTTTGCTTTTTGTACATTCTGAGAGTATGGACTTTCTTAATGACCAATTATTGTCAAACTTTATTGAACTTATCCTGTAATTTTCTTTGAAAAATTGTTATTTATTATTGTCTTTATAAAAGAAGTTATGGTGTTAAGCCTTTTGAGATAACCTTTACCATTTTGAAGGTTATTGCTTAAGTTTTATATACCATTGATCTTAATAACTATGTGATAGTCAGATTTTGCTGTCTATTGTTTTTATATCACTGAAAAGTGAGGCATGGACTCTAGTCAGGTGGTGTTAGAGAAATTTTAAGGGGGCATCACTGTACATGTGTATTTCTAATTCATGGATTTTCTCCCTTGCTATATAACCATTTAGTTGAATTTTGGTTAGGCACTCATAAACATGAATTGTGATTACAATTTACCTGTTCTTTGTAGCTATCTTTAGCAGTTTCAGATTGGAGACTGGTTATAAAAATTAAATATTTTCTAAATGGTCAAAATGACACTGTTGACAGGATACCCTTTAAAAATGTTCTTGTTTCAAAATCTTACAAAAATAGCTCTCCTCAGTTATCTCTAAAAGAATTATGTTGTTAGGTACTTCATTATTTTCCAAAATTTTTTTTATCTTTCTCAAATTGATTAGCCTATTTTGCAATTTAGCAAGGGTAAAATCTTATGGCATTTATTTTAAAAAAAACACACAACATCATGAATACACAAAACCTTCTAGGACAGTGGCTCTCAACCTTCTTTAATGTCGCAACCCTTCAATACAGTTCCTCGTGTTGTGACCCCCAACTATAAAATTTTGTTCTTTGCTACTTCATAAATATGTGTTTCCCAGTGGTCTTAGGTGCCCCTGTGTAAGGGTCGTTCGACCCCCCCCCCCCTCCCCCCCAAAGAGGTAGCGAACCATAGGTTCAGAACCGCTGGTCTAGGGTAAGGATTTTAGGAATTCCCTTATTACTTATTAACATTATTATTGATTAAATGAGTCCAATTTATTGACGAATCTAAACAAATCTATGTAGGTTAAAGAAGGCAAGGCAAAGATTGCTCATGACATAAAGATTAATGAAAAACATTATTATTACTGTTTTACTTCTTTAGAACAGGGCTTTATAGTTTAAGGGTTTTGCTGGTGAATGTAACGGTTGTTCATTTTCAAACAGGGTTTAGCTGGTGAATGTGACGGTTGTTCATTTTCAAACAGGGTTTTCTGGTGAATGTGTAAAGGTTGTTGATTTTTAAACAGGGTTTAGCTGGCGAATGTAAAGGTGTTCATTTTCAAACAGGGTTTAGCTGGCGAATGTAAAGGTGTTCATTTTCAAACAGGGTTTAGCTGGCGAATGTAAAGGTTGTTCATTTTCAAANCGCCCCCCCTCCCCCCGGGAAATTTCTGAAATAATCACTGCACTCGAGGTCCAAATAAAAAAGAATCAAAACATGGATGTTTTTTAAAATTATTTATATAATATTATTTCATTCAGTTAATGACCTCCAGCTGCAGTTCCTCTGGGTAACTGGCCACATCTGTTTCAATTGGGTTTTGAAAAAGTCTCACTTTTTTGCCTTTAAGCTGAAGATGTAGCTGGAGGTCTTTGATGATCTCGCATACAGATGACGTGGGGAACTCCGCTGCTGCTTCAGCTATTCAGACCGTTCACTGCTACAAGAGCGTAAAGCTGTTGGCCTGTACTTGTTCCAAAAACAAGACGAGTTTGGATCTGAAGGCCTTTAAGAGGTGTATAGATCTTGTGTTATGTTCATGTCTTCAACAACACTCTTAACGAATGCAGCAAGCAGTTGAGAGGTGGAACAGCTGGCCAGCGATTCACCTATTGCAAATAAAAATTGGTTAAACTTGCTTGCATTTTTCGATATTTGAGTCACAATGTTTTCACCCATGTCTGCAACACGGCAGGCAAAGCCCCGCCACTAGATGGCGTTATATCATGTCATTTCATTGACTGTGAACGAAAGTAGAAAAACTAAGCATGGAATAAGATTTTGACAAAGTAATGATCGGTTAAGAAAACATAACGCACTACTGCGCGCCTCTATTTTAATTCGGTAAAAGCATAACGTCAACGTAAGCGGCGTCTGATCTTGTCAGGATACACGTACTTTTGAGTCATTTTTCATTCCGTTTACAAAAGGTCTCCGCGGCCCGCATGAGAGAGCCTCGCGGGCCGTAGTTTGGAGACCCCTGCTCTACTCTTAATGGATCTGTCCCACTAAAGCAAGGATGACCATTTGCTTTGCTTTTGTGCCCATTAAAGAAATGGATAATTCAGTCTATAGCATATTGAAAGAAATACCTGAGAATCTTAAATGACATGAATATATTATTTTGTTCTAGTAGGTAATGGATACCCACCTGGAACACTTCCAGCTGAAATATGGACTTTGTACCTAAGGATATGCTGTTTTTATGGTATCGTGCTGTGTTATTCTAGTATTTATTATATTTATCTTAGTTGCAGATTACAAAAAAAAATTAAATTTCCACCAAGTAACTGAACTTCATTTGGGCGGTAAACATGTGTTTATGTATGCATATGCCTTTATAATAATTCCCCAAATAAGTTTTGGGTGGTTTGTCCATCTCTGTGCAGTGGGTAGATCTCACATTTCTTCACCAGTGGATCGAGAAGTAAATCGTGTTATCATGGGCGCCCGCAGAAAACTTTCTAGGGGGGGGGGGGCAAAAAAATTGATTAACTTTCCAGGGAGGGGGGGGGCAAAAATTTTTTAGTAATGTTTTAATGTAGTTTTATTTTGTTCTTTGCTACTTCATAAATTGGTGTTTCCCAGTGGTCTTAGGTGCCCCTGTGTAAGGGTCGTTCGACCCCCCCCCCCCTCCCCCCCAAAGAGGTAGCGAACCATAGGTTCAGAACCGCTGGTCTAGGGTAAGGATTTTAGGAATTCCCTTATTACTTATTAACATTATTATTGATTAAATGAGTCCAATTTATTGACGAATCTAAACAAATCTATGTAGGTTAAAGAAGGCAAGGCAAAGATTGCTCATGACATAAAGATTAATGAAAAACATTATTATTACTGTTTTACTTCTTTAGAACAGGGCTTTATAGTTTAAGGGTTTTGCTGGTGAATGTAACGGTTGTTCATTTTCAAACAGGGTTTAGCTGGTGAATGTGACGGTTGTTCATTTTCAAACAGGGTTTTCTGGTGAATGTGTAAAGGTTGTTGATTTTTAAACAGGGTTTAGCTGGCGAATGTAAAGGTGTTCATTTTCAAACAGGGTTTAGCTGGCGAATGTAAAGGTGTTCATTTTCAAACAGGGTTTAGCTGGCGAATGTAAAGGTTGTTCATTTTCAAACAGGGTTTTGCTGGTGGAAGAAAGGGGCTATTTATTTTTAAACAAGATTTTTCTCGTGAATTTAAAGGTTATTTATTTTTAAACAGGGTTTTTGTGGTGGATGTAAAGTTTGTTCATTTTCAAACAAGGTTTTGCTGGTGAATGTTTAAGGTTATTAATTACCAAACAGGGTTTTGCTGGTGAATTTTAAAGTGAATTACATTAATATTGTTTATATGTGCTATGCTCTATTCCAGGGGTCTCCAAACTTTTCAGCCCGAGGGCCGCATTACCTATCAAACAGTAGTTCGCAGGCCGACTGCACACTCGAGCAGGGTTTCTTTCAGCATTATCTCA
>CAXITT010000038.1:1517246-1570671 GCA_964033795.1 Lymnaea stagnalis
GGGGGGGGGAGGGGGGGGGGAGAGAAATAAAATTTCAGAAAAGAAGCAATACATTTTCTGGAATTAAATTGTGTCTTGTAGGATAAATTTATTTGAATTTATCTGTAACATTACATCCTATCTCTCTCCCCCACACCAGCCCCCCCACCCCCGCCAATTCTGGAAATAGGAAAATTGTGTTCTCCAAGTGTCGTAGGGGAAGAGCCCATAAAGAGGCTGATCTCCCGCTAAGTGATTGTCTCATACACAGATTACAGTCGGGCCACTCGGAAGCGGCAGTGAGTAAATCTTTGAGAACTAAATGAAAGCGCTGCAGAGAGGAATGCGGTTTTTTGTTTTTTTTTTGGGGGGGGGGCCGGGCGAAAACCTCAATTTATGGGCGCCCATTTTGGTGTATCGATAACCACATTCGATTATCCCTCACCCGCCTGCTTTTTTTTCTTTGTTTTTTTTTTCTGGATAAGACAGAATAGATTGTGTCAGCGAGACGGCTAGTGTTGGTGTGCACGTGTGGAGGGGTGCATGTGTGTAGGTGCGCATGTGTGTAGGTGTGCATGTGTGTAGGTGTGCATGTGTGTAGGTGCGCATGCGTGTAGGTGTGTTTCTTTCTTTCTCCATTCGTATACATTGCACAAAACATCGTATTTTTAAAACTATAATTCATTATGTTTGACTAGATTACCATATTATATTAATTGACTCCATTACCATATATGTAAATAAATTACAATATGTATGATAAAATGACCATATATTTAAACTGGGAAGCACACTTCTGACACAGCTAACACCCTTTGAACTTGTTTGATAGATTTAATTAGGACCATACATTTCTCTGATGGTTCTGATGGTTCAGGTCTCATATGCTAGAGCTCTTAATTAGATGCAAGCGGATTACTCTTTCAATGCGCATTTCCATTTATTTCTCCCATAATGCGCCAAACAGACAGACAACGGCAACACTCAGAAAAAAAGGCTTCTATTTTCGTCAATGCCCTAGAAAAATCACATCTCTGTCATTCTATCGATTGACCAAAGAGCGTTTAACTAACAATAAATAATGTAACCGTTATCCCCATTCCGTAATGACATTCAAATGGCCCACGTTTTAATCTCTATGTTGAAGAAACTTGCTATTAGTATAAATAGCTTTGGTATGTAGTGAAGAGATATTTTTATATATAATGCATTCAAAGGCGGATTTAAGCTTGGCTTATCTTGTATCTTAAAAAAAAAAAAATCTTGAACCACACCCCTGTCCAATCAGCAGTTTGTTAAGGATCCTTTTCAACAATCGATTTCTCGCATCGATTCCACACTTTTAAATGTTACAAGAAATATGTTAACAATCGAACACTTAAGCACTTCAAGGAAAAATTATATCAACTCTCACATTCACACACACACACGCAAACAAACTATATTACCCTTGTTTGTGACAGATAGGCATTTTTTATATAGCACAGAGAGTGCTAGGCAGGTTTCGAAATGGTCTCACCCCCCCATGGCACAGAGAAAGCTAGGCAGGTTTGAGCTGGACTCCCCCCCCCCTGGAACAGACAGTGCTAGACAGATTTGAGCTGGTCCATCCCACCCTCCCCCCACCCCCACCCCCCGAGGCGTTAACACCGATGCTATGTTACATTGATGTCTTCGACTATCAGCTTTAGGATACAACTTAGATCAGTGAGATATCAAGCAATGGAACACGTCACAAAACTGGGATCAGTGAGATATCAAGGAATGGAACACATCACAAAACTTGGATCAGTGAGATATCAAGTAATGGAACACATCACAAAACTGGGATCAGTGAGATATCAAGGAATGGAACACATCACAAAACTTAGATCAGTGAGATATCAAAGAATGGAACACATCACAAAACTGGGATCAGTGAGATATCAAGGAATGGAACACATCACAAAACTTAGATCAGTGAGATATCAAGGAATGGAACACATCAAACAACTGGGATCAGTGAGATATCAAGGAGTGAACGCATCACAAAACTTAGATCAGTGAGATATAAAGGAATGGAACACATCAAACAACTGGGATCAGTGAGATATCAAGCAATAGAACAAATCACAAAACTGGGATCAGTGAGATATCAAGGAATGAATACATACAAAACTTGTCTCAGTGAGATATCAAGGAATGGAACACATACAAAAACTGGGAAAGTCGATTCAACCTTGGAATATTACCAAAAAAAAAAAAAAAGTGCAAATAGGAAATATTTTTACAAAAATATATTTTAAAATGTTCAATCTTCATTTTCAGCGAATCTATAAACATTCTGATTTTAAAAAATTAAACTACTAAAATTTAAACGTTAGACGTGTGAAATATTTCTCGGGCACTAAAATCAACAATCACATATTATGAAACATCACTTCCTTTTAATGACACTATGGACATACGTGCGGTTAGATGATTATAAAATGAATATTACGAGTCGATTCGACTTTGTTTTACATGAAGGTTTTACGGTTAAAATTATAAATAGATCATTTATTTTTTTTAAACCCACTTAAAACCCCACGCCATTTTGTACGCATTTAGACCAAGACAAGCCTGCCACCAGCAGCAGCAGGCAGCAGCAGCGTTGTAAAGGTGCTGATTATGTCAGCATGATACAAGGCTTCGCTAAACGACGCTGTAGGCTCCTTCACGCGAGAAACAAAATTCGATCGGATCCTATCGTGACCCTTCTCATTACACCTTATTACGCCAGACCGGAAGTAATCACATGGAAATGTACGGGTTAAGATCAGGGCCCAGCATCGACGCAGCCCTGGAATCAGTGGAATTTGCTCATTAGGTAATCCCAGGCACGGGTGTCGTATAAAACCAAAACTTTGGCGTTATCGTAAATAAACCTTTCGGGTCGTCGTAAGAGGGTGAATGAGAGGAAGGCAGAGGAGAGAGAGAGAGATACAGAGGCGTAGCTATAGTGTTTGGCGCCTGGGAGTGTGGGTGGTGGGGGGAACAAGATTCATATTTACGTCACCCACCCTCAAGTCTGGACTCGACTATTTTCATCAATTGAATACCAACAAAGTCCACTGTGCCGCTTCAAGTAGTCTGGTACCTAGGGACATCTTCCCCCCCCCCGACCCCTTAGCTACGCCTCTGGAGATATAGTGGGTAGCTGTGGAGTAGGGGAAAGTCAGAGCTTTGTCGCAAAACGAAATGGGACAAACGTGTGACATAAAGGGTGGTGGGGGGAACAAGATTCCTATTTACGTCACCCACCCTCAAGTCTGGACTCGACTATTTTCATCAATTGAATACCAACAAAGTCCCCTGTGCCGCTTCAAGTAGTCTGGTACCTAGGGACATCTTCCCCCCCCCCCGACCCCTTAGCTACGCCTCTGGAGATATAGTGGGTAGCTGTGGAGTAGGGGAAAGTCAGAGCTTTGTCGCAAAACGAAATGGGACAAACGTGTGACATAAATATCACGGTTTAGTGACTTTAGTGTGTGACTTTAGTATGTGACTCGAGTGAGGGAATAAAACACAATATTTTGGTGACCTTATAAGTTAATGTTTCATCTTTCTCTCCCCTTCTCTCTCACACACACACAAACTATATAATATATATACATACATATATATATATATATATATACACACATATAATCAATAATAAAGAATAGCTGTTTTTATGAAGATGACGTATTATATACAAAATGAAAGAGATATATGTCGAACTTGGCCGCTATGCACGTCAATGAAACACAAGATAAAATCCAGAAGTCTTACAACGGACCCAACTCTTATCCACTAACGTGAATTAACAGAAAAAGTCTTTAATAATCAAGTTGCATCACCCTTTTAAAATGAAATACTTTAAAATCAGAAAGGGGTTGCATCATTTCTGTAAGTGATTGTATCATTTCTGTAAGTGATTGAATCATTTCTGTAAGTGTTTGTATCCTTCAGTGAGTGATTGTATCCTTCAGTAAGTGATTGTATCCTTCAGTAAGTGATTGTATCATTCAGTAAGTGATTGTATCATTTCTTAAAATGCAGAGTCGGGACGCTTCTCATTATTTTTATATGTATAATTTTATGTATATACAGAGATAAAACTTTTCAAGTAAATACAAGCGGACAGATGAAACATGCACAGTTTCACTAACGCCGGACAGATGAAACATGCACAGTTTCACTAACACCGGACAGATGAAACATGCACAGTTTCACTAACGCCGGACAGATGAAACATGCACAGTTTCACTAACGCCGGACAGATGAAACATGCACAGTTTCACTAACGCCGGACAGATGAAACATGCACAGTTTCACTAACACGAGTTATAACGGTTCACTAACCCCAAAGAAGAGAGAAAATCCTGTCCAGTTAATCCCAGACAAGTTAAACCAACCCCGTTAAACTCCGAGAGACTAAATCTGTCCAGTTAAACTCCAAAAGACTAAATCTGTCCGGTTAAACTCTGAGAAACTAAATCTGTCCAGTTAAAATCTGAAAGACTAAATCTGTCCGGTTAAACTCTGAGAAATTAAATCTGTCCAGTTAAACTCTGAGAACCAAATCTGTCCAGTGAAAATCTAAGAAACAAAATCTGTCCAGTTAACTCTTAAAAACTAAATCTGTCCAGTTTAACTCTAAGAAGCTAAATGAGTCCAGTTAAATTCTAAAAAACTAAATCTGTCCAGTTAAACTCTAAGAAACCAAATGTGTCCAGTTCAACTCGGAGAAACTAAATCTGCCCAGTTAAAGTTCAAACAAATTTAGTTTGATTCGTGGGGAACTTAATGTCTTGGGATTCCCCAAATGCGCACGTGATGTCTTTTTTTCTCTCAAAACCTTCCGCTCCGAGGCTCAGCTCAGACACCATGTTAAATTGCGTAGCAATACGGCTCACTTGGGTCACACACACGGGTTACATTGGCTGCTCACTGAGGTCATAAATAGGGCACATTGACCGCTTAGCTTGCACACATATCCAGGGCATTTTGGCAGGTCACTTGGATCACTCATTCAGGGCACTTCGGACGCTTTATTGGGTAAAATAATCTCAGCACTTGGGGAGTTCACTCGCTTCACATACAGGACACTGTGACAGCTCACTTCGATCTCATGTGCAGAGGAATTGTGCCAACACACTTGGATCTCATGTGCGAGGCACTGTGACAGTTCATTTGGATCTCATGTGCGGGACATTGACAGTTCAGTTTGATCTCATGGGCCGGGGCGTTGTGACAGTTCACGTCCTCATGTGCCGGAGCAATGTGACAAGTCACTTGGATCTCATAAATCGGGGAAATGTGGCAACTCCTTTGGATCTCATGTACGGGGTATTGTGACAGCTCACTGGGATCTCATGTGCGGGGTATTGTGACAGCTCACTGGGATCTCATGTGCGAGGTATTGTGACAGCTCACTTGGATCTCATGTGTTGGGTATTGTGACAGCTCACTTGGATCTCATGTGCGGGGTATTGTGACAGCTCACTTGGATCTCATGTGCGGGGTATTGTGAAAGCTCACTTGGATCTCACGTGCGGGGTATTGTGAAAGCTCTCTTGGATCTCACGTGCGGGGTATTGTGAAAGCTCACTTGGATCTCATCATTGTTCCTAATATAAGCTATATAAATATCAATAGGCTTAGACAACACTATAGCTTCTATGTGAATTGATGGATATAGGCCTAGCGTTGTAGAAATACCCTTTATTGTCCGTATTGAAATATCGGTGGATTTAAAACTAAAAATATCAAATCTAGAATTTTCCAGAAAGTTCGATAACTCTAAAAAGATCTATCTATGACATTTTGTAAACCAAATTAAATCTGACGAATTTTATATTCAACTCCATAATTTGCCTGAATGATTTTTATGTGGTTCCCCATCTCAACAAAATGATTCGGTTAAATTATGGGATGGGCCCTCACTGGCCCTCCCCCCCCCCTCTTTAGCTTATATGTATTATAGCTATACCAGTGCATTTAGTTGTATAATTTTTCGAGTTCAAAATATAATTACTTAGAAATTTTTATTGCACGTTTCGAGGAGGTTATTAAATTGTATCTTAGAATGTTCTAGAAATGTCTATATAGTTCTACGGGGACATATAAAGGGATATAAAAGTTTATAGTAACGTTAACGAGATCCAGCAGTAAATTGAACCCATCGGTATCGCAATCCAATTGAGTAACGGGATCACACCTGGATCGGGATCCTATCAGGAAATGAGATCCTAATCAGAGAAGAGGATCCCACCAGGAAACGGTATACTAACGGGATCGGGATCCCACTCGGATTGGAATCCTATCGGAAAACTCAAACCTACCGAGATCGGTACCCCGCCGACAGCTATCGGGATCCTGATCCCGGTTGGATCCCGATAGCTGTCGGCGGGATCCAACCGGGATCAGGATCCCCCCCCCCCGGTATTGCTATTCCACAGGTATCGAGATACCACCGAGATCGGAATACCGATCGGATTGGGATCATACAGGAATTGGTATCCAGAGGGATCGGAATCCCACGGGAAACGGTATACTAATGGCAGCGGGATTGGCAGCCCACCGGGATCGTACTAATTATAAGACTGTATATCACAAAGAACAGGGCACAGTAAGCAGCTCAAGAAATATCCATTGTTGTCGCCGGATGTCACTGAGCACCTCCCCCAGATACACGGATATCTTCTGGGGGAACATGATCAGTGACGACTCTCTGGTCTGGTGTTCCTTAGGGTATTTTCATTTGTCCTGTGCGCTGAAGAAGGCAATATGCCGAAACGTCCTAATCTTTTTGTCCTGTTCTCAAAGTCAAGCTTCCACATACCTCATTTTGCTATTTCATTTACTAGGCTTGAATGCAGTCCTTTAATTGTTATATTTTAGACTGAAGAAGTTCCTTCGTTCCGAATGTTATCCCGGCAAATGCCGAGTATATCGCGACATATATATATATATATAATATATATATATATATATATATATATATATATATATATAATATATATTTCTTTATTTATAAGCCACGTTTATTCCTTTTTTAGATCCGCATACGGCTCCAGAGCCGACATGGGCAGTGTCAGAAAGTATTGTAAGTGTTGTAAAAAAAATAATGTTACATGCTGCTTTGTGCATTCATATATCTATTTACTTCTCTTTATTAAAAACAACAAATGCGACATTTTGATCAAAGAGAAAACGCATTGTCTGCATGTCGCTACGCCACTTCATGCAAATATACAACAAACTTCAGCAAAAAATAATGGATTAATATTTGCTTGACGACCTGACGTCATTGACCTGAGTTTAACGTAAATAAAAAAAAAATTGTGTTTTAATTCCAACTGGGTCTCACGTCAAAACTTAAACTCATTAGGCTGTGTGAGTGGACAAGGGTCAACATGGGAGCTCGCCGTTTCCGATAGTAGGATCGAAACGGGTGCAGTTGGGGTTGGGGGGTGGGTGGGGTGGATGATGGGGTTGGTGGTGTTGGGGGGGGGAGGGGGAGGTGCTCAGTGACGACCCTCTTGTCTGGGCGTGACGACATTACAAGGTTACAATGTTTGTCTGACCACGGAAACGTCTCGTCGAGAGATCTCTGACGTCTGGGCTCGGTGTGCTCATCGCATCCGCGAATATTTGATAAAGACGGGATCCGAGCAAGTCGGCCTGGGAGTCCGCTCGGCTTGAGCTCTCCATGTCTGGTCAATAGAGTATCCATTTAGCCAGTGACTTATATCCATGTCTGGTCAATAGAGTATCCATTCATCCAGTGACTTGTATCCATGTCTGGTCAATAGAATATTCATTCAGCCATGGACTCATGTCCATGTCTGGTCAATAAAGTATCCATGCAGCCAGTGACCTTTATCCATGTCTGGTCAATAGAATATCCATTTAGCCATTGACTTATATCCATGTCTGGTAAAAAAGTATTCATTTAGCCAGTAACTTATGTCCATACCTGGCCAATAGAACATCCATTCAGCCAATGACTTATATCCATGTCTGGTCAATATAATATCCATTCAGCCAGTGACTTGTATCTGTCTGGTAAAAAAGTATCCATTCAGTCATTGACTTATATACAGGTCTAGTCAATAGAATACCCATTTAGCCAATGATGTTTATCCATGTCTGGTCAACAGAATATCCATTCATTCAATGAGTTATATCAAGAGAAGATGAAGGTTTAAGAAGAGAATGGCAGGGGAACAATTTATATATGCTGGACCCTCTCCGAAAGAAGAAAATAGTAGAGATATGTTGGAGTTGATTTATCGCTTTCATTCTGTCCTATCCGAAACAGCTGCTGACGTCTTATGTACCCACTAAGACAACTCCGCTCATCCGATAGTGGCAAACTGTCGACACCACGTGTTCGACTTGAGACTTACGGAAAGCGCACTTTCGCATTTGCTGGCCAAACAATTTGGAACGTCCTTCCTGTCGCTCTCAGAAACAACCAGACACTGGAGTCCTTTAAACCGATTTAAATACACATCTGTTTCGCAAACACCTTCTGTGATGATTGTCTACCATATTTTCCAGTTAATGCATATTGGCTGTGTTGCTTATGGTTGAAATGGGTAGAAAGACTTTGACTTGGTATGCTTGTAATTAATTTTGCAGTGTTGCGTTTGTTTTAAATTTGGTAAATTATAGTTTTTTATATATTTTTAAACTTTGTTCCATGCTTCGAGTCTTTGGGGATGAAGCGTGCTTTTAAAATAAACTTTATTACTATTATTATTATTCTGAACCCCAGATCAGATCATCCGCGATCAATTAATTAGCAGATATATTTGGGGATGTTCAGCACAAGTGGATAAGTGTTATTGATATCCGTTCCAAAAATTAACTCTCTCTAGGATGAGTATTAGTAGATGAACTTTTAAAAATAAATACAAAGGTTTAGAAGAAATCTAAAGGCAGGACCGGCCTTAAC
Source organism: Lymnaea stagnalis (assembly GCA_964033795.1). Classification (NCBI taxonomy): domain Eukaryota; kingdom Metazoa; phylum Mollusca; class Gastropoda; family Lymnaeidae; genus Lymnaea; species Lymnaea stagnalis. Next base: position 1,526,194 of record CAXITT010000038.1, read on the forward strand.
AATTGCGGGGCCCTATGCGAAACGGATTGCGCGGGGCCCAGTCTGGGTAGGGATAAGGATGATAAGGGAAAATTAAGATTTTGTATTAGAAAAAAAATTCGTCTTTGCATTTTATTTAATTAGCGCAGGGCCTATAAAAGTGCGGGGCCCACTGCGGCCGCATGGGTTTCAGTGGCCTAAGGCCGGCCCTGTCTAAAGGGAGCTGATATTGAATTTCATAAAGTTTGAGACCAGTCAGTATTTGATGTTTTGAAATTAATTTCTGAATGGTGTTTCCTAGAATCTCTTTTAATAGTCTCTCTAAGCCTTCAAACGTGTCGTACGATCTTTGTGTCTGTGGCTTCATGTGAGCGCAGATTTTCAAAACTAAGACTTATCAAGGACTATTTACGATCCACGGATCCAGAACCTTCTGATCTGGCTCTACTATCAATTAAAAGGGATAAGTTGAAGGATATTGATTTTGATAAAATCATTGACAGGTTTGCCGCTTTGAAGACCAGGAAAGGAAAATTTTAAATGAACAAAATGAAATGTAAAAATAACAATAACTTAACGTTGTTACAAATCTTAAATAGATTGACCTCCTGAACTTTAATTAGTTTGTTTTTGTTCTTGTCATTGTTATACTTTGGACTAATTTTAACACGAAGAAATCCATCGTGGAAGTCGGGTGGAGTTGGGTGGCACCATGAGTTTACCGCACTGGGTGACACCGACCCTAGCTACGCCCCTTCTTGTGAATACGGATAATGCTCTTACGTGGACATGTGTATAATGAGATGATTACACCCCAATACTGGTATGTACGGGTGAACTGCTTACTGCATTTCCTTTATGCTGCATGTGATTAGCAAAACACTTTCATAACATGAATCGGTTTGCTCAATATTGTTAAACAAGGATCACGTTTAAAATAACCAGGCCTATTAATGGTTTATGGTAGCCATAAACGCTACGGTCGACTAACTCTCCGGTGCACCCTTTCAGGCTAGGTAAATTTCAGGTCTTTAAAAACCGCTCGCTAAGGATCTACAAAAATTGATATACAATGATTTATAGGTCGTTTTCAGTTCTCGTGCGTTCAGTGGCCACACACTATGTAGTTATTTCGGAACTCTCGTCCACAAATGGTCAGAACACATTATTGTAATGGATTCGCACCCGTGCAATAATAAGCTCAGGGGCCTGTAAAAACCAAGTCCCCGATAAGTGACGATTACAATAATACAGCGTTGGACCCTGGACAACTCTAGCGTTATTCTCGGTATGGATTATGGGAGTTTGTGTTGCAAACTTCCGACCGCCATTTGTTAAATTGGCCATGCTCGTTTACTGTCGGTGCGTCTACCGTGTTCATGGCAGGAGAGGATACTATCGCTTTTAACACATCACAGTGTCTCAGTGTGACTGACATATGCATGTGTCATTATGACATACCCCAGTATCTCAATGTTACATTCATGCCCCAGTATCTCAATGTTAAATTCATGCCAAAGTATCTCAATGTTACCTCACACTCCAGTATCTCAATGTTTCATCCACACACCAGTACCTAAATGTTACATCCATACCCCAGTATCTCAATGTTACATCCACACCACAGTATCTCAATGTTACATCCACACCACAGTATCTCTATGTTACATCCACATCCCAGTACCTCAATGTTACATCCATGCCCCAGTATATCAATATTACATCCACACCACAGTATCTCAAGGTTACATCCACATCCCAGTATCTCTATGTTACATCCACATCCCAGTACCTCAATGTTACATCCATGCCCCAGTATATCAATGTTACATCCATATCCCAGTATCTCAATGTTACATTCATATCCCAGTATCTCAATGTTACATTCATATCCCAGTATCTCAATGTTACATTCATATCCCAGTATCTCAATGTTACATTCATATCCCAGTATCTCAATGTTACATTCATATCCCAGTATCTCAATGTTACATTCATATCCCAGTATCTCAATGTTACATTCATATCCCAGTATCTCAATGTTACATTCATATCCCAGTATCTCAATGTTACATTCATATCCCAGTATCTCAATGTTACATTCATATCCCAGTATCTCAATGTTACATTCATATCCCAGTATCTCAATGTTACATCCACATCCCAGTACCTCAATGTTACATCCATGCCCCAGTATATCAATGTTACATCCATATCCCAGTATCTCAATGTTACATCCATATCCCAGTATCTCAATGTTACATTCATATCCCAGTATCTCAATGTTACATTCTTACCCCAGAATCTCAATGTTACATCCACACCCCAGTATCTCAATGTTACATCCATGCCCCAGTATCTCAATGTTACATGCATACCCCAGTGTCTCAATGTTATATCCATATCCCAGTATCTCAATGTTACATCCACACCCCAGTATCTCAATGTTACATCCATGCCCCAGTATCTCAATGTTACATCCATGCCCCAGTATATCAATATTACATCCACATCCCAGTACCTCAATGTTACATCCACATCCCAGTACCTCAATGTTACATCCACATCCCACTATCTCAATGTTACATCCACAGCCAGTACCTCAATGTTACATCCACATCCCAGTTTCTCAATGTTACATCCACATCCCACTATCTCAATGTTACATCCACAGCCAGTACCTCAATGTTACATCCACATCCCAGTATCTCAATGTTACATCCACATCCCAGTATCTCAATGTTACATCCACATCCCAGTACCTCAATGTGACATCCACATCCCAGTATCTCTAAGTATCTCAATGTTCCCTCACACTCCAGTATCTCAATGTTTCATCCACACACCAGTACCTCAATGTTACATCCACAGCCCAGTACCTCAATGATACATCCACATCCCACTATCTCAATTTTACATCCACATCCCAGTATCTCAATGTTACATCCACATCCCAGTATCTCAATGTTACATCCACATCCCAGTATATCAATGTTACATCCACATCCCAGTATCTCAATGTTACATCCACATCCCAGTATCTCAATGTTACATCCACATCCCAGTACCTCAATGTTACATCCACATCCCAGTACCTCAATGTTACATCGACATCCCAATACCTCAATGTTACATCCACATCCCAGTAGCTCAATGTTACATCCATGCCCCAGTATCTCAATGTTACATCCACACCCCAGTATATCAATGTTACATCCATGCCTCAGTATCTCAATGTTACATCCATATCCCAGTATCTCAATGTTACATCCACACCCCAGTATCTCAATGTTACATCCACACCCCAGTATCTCACTGTTACATTCATACCCCAGAATCTTAATGTTACATTCACACCCAAGTATCTCAATGTTACATCCATATCCCAGTATTTCAATGTTACATCCAGACCCCAGTATCTCAATATTACATCCACATCCCAGTACCTCAATGTTACATCCATACCCCAGTATCTCAATGTTACATTCATGCCCCAGTATCTCATTGTTACATTCATGTCCGAGTATCTCAATGTTACATCCACACCCCAGTATCTCAATGTTACATCTACACCCGAGTATCTCAATTTTACATCCTTATCCCGGTATCTCAAAGTCTTCGCTCGGTTCGTCCTCCAGGAGGCCGTGTGACTCATGCCATCTGGCCCATGCAAACGGCCTGGAATAGAAGCGGAAGCTCCAGTAATGGAAAGAAGAGATGAGGGCGAAAACCCTGGCTAAATTGTCCGGTGTTATCGTTTCAGTCCCCACCAGGTCATCGGAGGTATGCAAATGTTACGTGTGCCGTAAGGGGGGGGGGGGGGGGGTTGGGGGGGGTGGGGGGGGTGAGAGGGGGGGAGAGAGGGGGGGGGGGTGGGGGGGGGGGAGGGTCAGAAGACTGAAGCGTTGGCTCCATAAGGCTGAATGGAATGATTCATTGCTACGAGTACCGTTGTGAACGTGAGTGTCATCTGAGCCGAGCTGATGGTGAGTGGACCGATTGTGAAGTGAGGGTTGCATCTGACAGATCTATACACGTTAGGTGGAATCAAGTGGGTTCTCTTGGAAGCGATAATTTTATCATAAAGATTGGTGTTATATTTCCTTACTAAGAACGAAAAATATAAATGATTAATTAATAAAAAAAAAATTTGATATTTAAATGATAATTTTAAATGTTCTCGACTTTGAAATTTATTTTTTTACTCGAACAAGTTGTTTATTATTGTAAAATAAACATCGATGTCACGATATTAAAAAAAAAATCTCCATAATTGACCAGCTGGCCGTAAAGTTTTAGCCCAGGACTGACGCATTATTTCTAGTGAGTGACCGCCAAAAGCTTATATATATTGGATTAGTTACTACAAGGCAGCGGTGCGCAAAATTTGTATGACTTCTGGATCTACTGAACTAACTACTAACTAACTAACATGCTCGGGGGAAAAGGGGGGGGGCGGGGGGCGCTACTTCGGCCTCTCAATTTCCCTTTATTTCTCTTCTTATTTCATAAATTTTTACCTTCAAATATTTTTGTTCGTTAAGACCTTATTTTTCACAGTGATGATAGTTCACAAATTCTTTTTACTTTCTGTTATCTCGATTTTGGAAAATCCAACTTCCGATAATAACTATGGCTACCCCTTAAGTTTTTTTTACCTATTTTATGTTTCTTCCTTGTTATTTCATTTGTCCTGTCTGCTGATGAAGGCTTTTAGCCGAAGCGTTCCTATTGTATTGTCCCGTCTTTCGATTCAAGCTCCCACACACCTTGCTTCACTATTTACTTCACACAGCTTGAATAGCAAGCAGTCATTCGTTTATTATCCTTTTTTTAAAAAAAAAGAAGCCCCGGCTTGTACGCTAGCAGCATGCTCCATCGGTTGGGCTGTGCCACCATATGAAATTGTCTGCACGTTGGACTCTCTCACAGCATGCTCCATCGGTTGGGCTGTGCCACCATATGACATTGTCTGCACGTTGGACTCTCTCACAGCATGCTCCATCGGTTGGGCTGTGCCACCATATGAAATTGTCTGCACGTTGGACTCTCTCACAGCATGCTCCATCGGTTGGGCTGTGCCACCATATGAAATTGTCTGCACGTTGGACTCTCTCACAGCATGCTCCATCGGTTGGGCTGTGCCACCATATGAAATTGTCTGCACGTTGGACTCTCTCACAGCATGCTCCATCGGTTGGGCTGTGCCACCATATGAAATTGTCTGCACGTAGGACTCTCTCACAGCATGCTCCATCGGTTGGGCTGTGCCACCATATGAAATTGTCTGCACGTAGGACTCTCTCACAGCATGCTCCATCGGTTGGGCTGTGCCACCATATGAAATTGTCTGCACGTTGGACACTCTCACAGCATGCTCCATCGGTTGGGCTGTGCCACCATATGAAATTGTCTGCACGTTGGACTCTCTCACAGCATGCTCCATCGGTTGGGCTGTGCCACCATATGAAATTGTCTGCACGTTGGACTCTCTCACAGCATGCTCCATCGGTTGGGCTGTGCCACCATATGAAATTGTCTGCACGTAGGACTCTCTCACAGCATGCTCCATCGGTTGGGCTGTGCCACCATATGAAATTGTCTGCACGTAGGACTCTCTCACAGCATGCTCCATCGGTTGGGCTGTGCCACCATATGAAATTGTCTGCACGTTGGACTCTCTCACAGCATGCTCCATCGGTTGGGCTGTGCCACCATATGAAATTGTCTGCACGTTGGACTCTCTCACAGCATGCTCCATCGGTTGGGCTGTGCCACCATATGAAATTGTCTGCACGTTGGACTCTCTCACAGCATGCTCCATCGGTTGGGCTGTGCCACCATATGAAATTGTCTGCACGTTGGACTCTCTCACAGCATGCTCCATCGGTTGGGCTGTGCCACCATATGAAATTGTCTGCACGTTGGACTCTCTCACAGCATGCTCCATCGGTTGGGCTGTGCCACCATATGAAATTGTCTGCACGTTGGACTCTCTCACAGCATGCTCCATCGGTTGGGCTGTGCCACCATATGAAATTGTCTGCACGTTGGACTCTCTCACAGCATGCTCCATCGGTTGGGCTGTGCCACCATATGAAATTGTCTGCACGTTGGACTCTCTCACAGCATGCTCCATCGGTTGGGCTGTGCCACCATATGAAATTGTCTGCACGTTGGACTCTCTCACAGCATGCTCCATCGGTTGGGCTGTGCCACCATATGAAATTGTCTGCACGTTGGACTCTCTCACAGCATGCTCCATCGGTTGGGCTGTGCCACCATATGAAATTGTCTGCACGTTGGACTCTCTCACAGCATGCTCCATCGGTTGGGCTGTGCCACCATATGAAATTGTCTGCACGTTGGACTCTCTCACAGCATGCTCCATCGGTTGGGCTGTGCCACCATATGAAATTGTCTGCACGTTGGACTCTCTCACAGCATGCTCCATCGGTTGGGCTGTGCCACCATATGAAATTGTCTGCACGTTGGACTCTCTCACAGCATGCTCCATCGGTTGGGCTGTGCCACCATATGAAATTGTCTGCACGTTGGACTCTCTCACAGCATGCTCCATCGGTTGGGCTGTGCCACCATATGAAATTGTCTGCACGTTGGACTCTCTCACAGCATGCTCCATCGGTTGGGCTGTGCCATATGACATTGTCTGCACGTAGGACTCTCTCACAGCATGCTCCATCGGTTGGGCCGTGCCATAAGACATTGTCTGCACGTAGGACTCTCTCGCGGCCCTGGTCTCCCCAAAAACGGCCAGTGGTGCTACTGAATAATGCTTCGAATATGTGTGCTTAAATCTCCAATAGCATGTTATTATTTCTTCCACAATACGTCCGCTAAGTCGCAAACAATTTTTCCAAAAAATATGGGTCTATTTCTTCCACAATATGTATTCTTGTGTCGCAAACAATATAAAAAAAAATGTGATATATTGTTGCAATCTCTCCAAAATATGTGTCTTGTACTCCCAAAAGTTTGTCTATCTCTCCAACACTATCTGTCTTTGTCTTTATCTTAGTATCTCTGTGCCTTCAGCGTCTCTGCGCCTTCAGTATCTCTGTGCCTTCAGTGTCTCTGTTCCTTCAGTGTCTCTGTGTCTTCGGTGTCTCTGTGCCTTCGGTGTCTCTGTGCCTTCAGTGTCTCTGTGTCTTCGGTGTCTCTGTGCCTTCGGTGTCTCTGTTCCTTCAGTGTCTCTGTTCCTTCAGTGTCTATGTACCTTCAGTGTCTCTGTTCCTTCAGTGTCTCTGTTCCTTCAGTGTCTCTGTTCCTTCAGTGTCTCTGTGTCTTCAGTGTCTCTGTACCTTCAGTGTCTCTGTGCCTTCGGTGTCTCTGTGCCTTCGGTGTCTCTGTGCCTTCAGTGTCTCTGTGCCTTCGGTGTCTCTGTGCCTTCAGTGTCTCTGTGCCTTCAGCGCGTAAGTCTTGACCCTTATTTGTCAGGCTCTTATCAGAGGCTTTTGATTTTAAAAAAAATTCTAATACCGTTAAAAAACCAACAGATCCATATCCTCCCCCCCACCCCTTTGGTTGGCCACTAACTCCAAATAGTCTTTATAAAAAATCTGCCCCCCCCCCCTTTCTTTTCCTTCCAACAAGTATGGACTATCCCTCAGGTGATAATTCTCTATAATGACTTTTAAGATATAGAATAGAGAAGATACTGATAATTTAAAAAAAAAATATAGTCCCATCCATGAAACTCTGTGACGCCTTACAGCTTTGGTACTTGTCAACCTTTGATCTAGCTTGCAAAGTATATATAAAAAACGATATGTCCCTGAAATACGGAGACTCGTGTTTTTCAAGTCGGCAATTCTTTCTATCGCATAAAAAACATAGCTCCAATCAATTTGCATCATGATCAAAGACATTTCGACTATCGGAACATTTCTTCTAGCCATAAAGGTCTGTCTAAGGAGAACCGATTTTTATTTTATTTTAAATATTTAAAATTCGGCCCATGTCTGGATAAAAGACTTAGAAAATCAAAAGTGCCTTTTTTTTTGCAAATCAATAGGATGAAAAGAGTAACCGCATATTTCTTAGGTGGAAAAAGAGGGGAGGGGGGGGGGGAGTTGGGTACCCTGGTAGAAATCTTCTAAAATGAGGTATGTGAACAAGCCATCTGCTAATTTCACGGTACCGTAGCTGTGATCAATGGTATTAACGGGTGTAGAGCCATTCGCCTTCAGAAGGCCACCGACTGCCCTTGCACGGCCGCCATTACTTTGTATCGATGTCTGCTGGTCCTGACGTAACATGACCCGTGACGTGCGCCATTCTCTGCCCGTTCGAAGAACCGGAAACCTAAATTACAGGCTCCACGGGAGTCTTCATGAAAGGGAAACGACCGCAATCGTGTCCAAGATTAGAAGAGTGGGAACAAAGGCGAAAAGAAGACAGAAAAGAGAGGCGTTGGAAAGATGAAAGTAATGAGAAAAAAAAAAAAAAAAGGAGCATACCCCAAAAACAAGAAAACCGAAGCAAACGCATCTGATTGGTGGCAAGGGATACATTTTAACCAATCAAATATAACGTATGAGCCCAAAAAACTGTGGTTCGAAATATAATTTTTTTGAGATTGGGAGATACAGTATTTTTTTAAATTTAAAGTTAAATCATCATAGTTAATAATTTCTTTGAAAAAAAAAAAGGAAACAAACATAACAGGAAGCCAAAGTCAAATGAAATATATATATATTTTTTAAAGTTCGTAAAAAGAAAATTTGAAGAGAGAACTAAGAATGTATGTGTAATGTATTATATCCATTTCCCGATAGAAAACGTAAAGTAAACTAAAGAAACAAAAAAAAACTTAATGCTAATTGTCCACATTTATTTAATGAAAACTTTTTTTTATTACGTATTAAATTGAATGGGCTCTTACAATCCTCACCCCCCTTTTGTGGTTATTTCAATAAAAGTAATAATTTCGGTTTTAAAAGTTTGGGTAAGAGGGTTCTATTGCCGGTTAGTACGTTGGTATTGTAAAGCCATTGTAGTAGATACATTATACATTGTTAAACCGGATTAAAAATATAAGTCGTTTTTTTATTCTTTAAAAAAAAAAATCTCTTGCCATATATATAAAAAAAAAATATTAAAAAAAATAATTTTTTTTTGCAGTTTAAAATTGATGAACGAAAAATTTCAGTGCTGCACGCAGTGGCGTAGCTAGGGTTAGTGGCACCAGGGATGGGCCTAGAATTCTCCCTTCCCCTCTTCAAGGAAAAAAAAATAACTCAGCAGAGAATGCCGACACTCCATATAAAGAAAAGAGCGGCCTGTCGCGGACCGCCCTCCCCCCCCCGGGACACCCCTCTGCCCTCTGAACCCCCCTCCCCCGGGTCCCCCTTCCCATGCCACTGGCTACCAGGTCCTGTTGAGACAGCGTGAAGTACGTGTTGACAAATAAATGAATCATTGCTTGATACCCAATTCAAAATGACGCGTTTAGTAAAGTTGACAGTTTGTGTGTAAGCTCTGACCTGAGATGTGGTCATCAGCGTAGTGGAGAGAGTATGGGGGTTGTGGGGAAGGGGAAGGAGGTGTGTAATGTATTCAAGAAATTCAGTTGTGTTGGGGAATTTCATCATAGTGATCAGTTGTTTTATAATTCACACCGAACTTGTTACTGCCAACGCATAGGGCCGGGTCTTAACTACACTACACCAGGCCTGCGCTGCACTATCTAATCCTGGCTATAAGACCTCCCAAACAAAGGCTTGCGTTTCTAGATGCCAGATCAAAGCATTACGTCAGAGGCAAAAACTTCTCGGTAATACACTAGTAACATTGAAGGTAATTCATTACACTTGTAACTTTGTACGCAATTTTTACACTCGTACTATTGTAGGTAGTTCTTTACACTTGTAACAGTGTAGGCAGTTCTTTACGCTTGTAACACTGTAGGCAGCTTTTTTTTTTTCAATCGTAACATTGTAGGTAGTTCTTTACACTTGTAACAGTGTAGGTAGTTCTTTACACTCGTAACATTGTAGGTAGTTCTTTACACTTGTAATATTGTAGGTAGTTCTTTACACTTGTAATATTGCAGGCAGTTCTTTACACTTTAACATTGTAGGCAGTTCTTTACACTTGCAATATTTTAGGCAGTTCTTTACACTTGTAATATTGTAGGCAGTTCTTTACACTTGCAATATTTTAGGCAGTTCTTTACACGTGTAATGTTGTAAGCAGTTCTTTACACTTGCAACAGTGTAGGTAGTTGTATTAAACAAACAACAACATTTCAAACTAACAAGAAAGAACATTCTGTTTTGCCCTACAGGGCAATCCGTGCCCTAAAGTCTCCTTGACGATAGCCTCATTTTCTGTGTTTGGGCTCGTTAAATCTGCTCATGACCCTGGGGGGGGGGCGTTACTCATGTGGTGGTGGTGGTGGTGGACTTGACGATAGCCTCATTTTCTGTGTTTGGGCTCGTTAAATCTGCTCATGACCCTGGGGGGGGGGGCGTTACTCATGTGGTGGTGGTGGGGGTGGCGTCGTTGAGGAATGTAAGGATGGACGGGGTTCTCACAGAAAGAACATGCGTGTATATCCGGGTCCTGAAGCTCAGCTCGTGGCCAAAGAACAAAAAATAATCACATCAGGGGGGCCAAGAAAAAAATGTATTGATATATTTATTAATGCCTCCACTTTGAGATGAAAAAAAAGTGCAATTAATGCAGTAAACTTCAATTTTTTTTCTCCCCATCACAATTTATAGATGGCTAGGGACACGAATGTCGTATCATCAGATCTTCCAAAGGAAATGTAGGGCTTGAATTCTTATTTCTGGGGCAATAAAATGTGTACTTTATACGATATCTCTTAAAGTTTAAATGTTTTATTGAAAGGAAAAAACAATTAATGGCTTTTACGTAAGTGGATATATAGTTATTATAAAATTGCTTGGTTATGGGTAGGGCTTCCTTAAGTAAATGTCGAGGGTTTTTTTCAGTTTTAATCTTGATTCTGTTTTTAAAGAATTCGGTCCAACTTTGCCTTAGCATTATAAAATAGAGATAGTTTTTTTTACCCACACCCCCCCCCACCTCCCTTTTCTCTCCAAACGGAAATAATGCTGATCAAATTTCTGTCGTCCATTGCAGCTTCTTGAGAATGGGCCGGGGCCTCTTGAGCCACGGGGGCCCTGGGAACTCGAATCATGCTACGTATCTTGACCTTTCTTTAAACAGGCCCTGAAACTGTTGTGACCCTTAAACATGAAAAAAACCCAAGGATTTCTTCATAAATTCATTGTTTACTCTATTTTGCACTGTCATTGACTGAACTTTAAAAAAAGAAAAAAAAGTCATATATAATATAAGCTTGCATATATAACAAAATAAATAAACATATTTATATAGCGATATGGCATGGCGTGTCACGGCGAGGCCAACTAAAATTGTTGTTTTGGCTCAAATGGCCTAAAAATATCTGGCCACCATCTTCAACGCGATAATCTTTTAAATCAAAACGTTTTTTCCCCCCTTTTTATTTCTTTAACATTCGAGCTATTGAAAACTTAGACTTAAAACCAGAAGGATCTTCATCAGCTTGTGAATGGATGGGAACAGACTTACACGACCCCCTTAGCGATTTAGATGACCCTCCTACCACCGACCCCTTTCCCCAATTATTTAAATGAACTGTACGGGGTCAACAAAAATAAAAGTTTTCCAGAGCAACGAATCAAATACGTTAACTATGAACCATTTTAATCCCCCCCCCCAGGGTCAAAAAAAAGAAAAGTTTTCCAGAGCCACGAATCAAATACGTTAACTATGAACCATTTTAATCCCCCCCCCCCCTTTACTCCTTGAGATTTAGTATTCCCCCATCTTCATTTACCCCCATTCAAATACCCCCTGTTAGTACAAACCAATCGATATCTTAAAATTCACTGGTTGACATTCCTATGGAATGAAAACGGAACGTGTGGTAGGTTTTATTGAGATAAGTTGCCACCTAGCGTGTGTCTTCACCCAACACTCACTCTTTTCACATCATAATGTCGATCATTGCGTGGAAACGCTTCCACTTTCTCTCCCCCCCCTCCCCCACCCCGCTCCACTGATGGGGGTGCCACTTGCGATTGCTCTCGCCCGATTCAACAATTTGAGATAAATGTGGTCGAAAATGATGACTTTCTGTGACCTGGTCACATGACATCGTTCACTGCCAATACGAGGCCACGAATCGTTTCCAAGGGAAATGAGCGCCAGCCGACGCCAGAAGGAAGGATTGACATCATAGGATATATACAGGTTCCAACCATCAGATAAATACATGCTTTAATCATCAGATATGTGTAGGCTCCCATCATCAGACGCATGCAATGTACCTCATCAGATATATGTAGTCTCCCTCATCAATTACGGAGTATCCAATCATCAGACATAAAAAGCTCCCATCATCAGATACATTGAAGTTTCCCATCATCAGATACATGCAGTCTCTCATCATCAGATATATGCAGTCTCTATTCATCAGATACATGCAGTCTCCCTTCATCAGATGCATGCAGTCTCCCATCATCAGAAACATGCAGTCTCTATTCATCAGATACATGTAGTCTCCCATCATCAGATATATGCAGGCAACTATTTTCAGATACATGCGTTCTCCCATCATCAAATACATGCAGTCTCTTATCATCAGATACATGCAGGCAACTATCATCAGACACGTGCAGTCTCCAAATCATCAGATGCATACAGGCTCCTATCATCAGATACATACAGTCTCCCATCATCAGATACAAGCAGTCTCCCATAAGATATATGCAGTCTCCCATCATCGGATACATGAAGTCTCCCATCATCAGATACATACAGGTTCCTATGTTCAGATACATGTAGTTTCCAAACATTAGATACATGCAGTCTTCTATCATCAGATACATGCAGTCTCCTATCATCATATACATGCAGGCTCCTATCACCAGATACATGCAGTCTCCCACCATCAGATACATACAGGCAACTATATTCAGATACATGCAGTCTCCCATCATCAGATACATGCAGTATGCTATCATCAGATATATGCAGTCTCCAATCATTAGATACATACAAGCTCCTATCATCAGAAACATGCAGTCTCCCATCATCAGATATATCCAGGCTCCTATCATCAGATACATGCAGTCTCCAATCATCAGAAACACACAGTCTCCCATCATTAGATACATACAAGCTCCTATCATCAGAAACATGCAGTCTCCCATCATCAGATATGTCCAGGCTCCTATCATCAGAAACAAACAGTCTCCCATCATCTGATACATACAAGCTCCTATCATCAGATACATGCAGTCTCCCATCATCAGATATATCCAGGCTATATCATCAGATACATGCAGTCTCCAATCATCAGATACATGCAGGCAACTAGATTCATATACATGCAGTCTCACATCATCAGATACATGCAGTCTCACATCATCAGATACATACAGGCTCCCATCATCAGATACATGCAGTCTCCCATCATCAGATACATGCAGGCAACTAGATTCAGATACATGCAGTCTCCCATCATCTGATACATGCAGTCTCCCATCATCTGATACATGCAGTCTCCCATCATCTGATACATGCAGGCGATGCAGGATGTACATAACCAACCCGCTTCCTTTGTTTGCCCTATGAACGGCCGAATGTCAACACTAGCCTCACATGCGACGCCTTTCGCCCCTTCATTATCTAGACGACGTGTTCATTAGACTCCCCTCCCCGAAATCTTGGGCGGGGGTGGGGGCTCCTGGGGGTGCGGATGGATAGCTGGAACTGGAGCTTGGATATTTTCTGCTATTATTATCATTTTGGTGCACATCGCTTAAGGGTCAAATCTTTAAATGTCTGCTGGTTAATAAATGCTGGGAATATATGGGTTCAAGGTATGTCAGGCACAAGGTATGTCAGGCACAAGGTATGTCAGGGCCTAGGGTATATCAGGGCACTTGGTATGTCAGGGCACATACCTCAGGGTATGTCAGGGCACATACCTCAGGGCTCAAGGTATGTCAGGGCACAAGGTATTTCAGGGCACAAAGTTTTAGGGCACAAGTTATGTCAGGGGACATGGTAAGTGAGGGCACCCATTTACACTTGACGTTCTTGATATGTTTCTTATTTCAAATAATAACATACCTGCTTTATTTTCCCTGTCAACCGCTTAATGGCAGGCTCTCTTTCTCTCTGTTTCTATCTCTACATCATTCTTTCTCTCTGTTTCTATCTCTATCTCCATCTTTCTCTCTGTTTCTATCTCTATCTCATCTTTCTCTCTGTTTCTATCTCTATCTCCTTCTTTCTGCCTGTTTCTATCTCTATCTCCATCGTTCTCTCTCTCTCTTTCTCTCTTTCTCTCTTTCTCTCTTTCTTTCTTTCTTTCTTTCTTTCTTTCTTTCTTTCTTTCTTTCTTTCTCACACTCTCTCTCCCTCTCTATATCGTGTCATATCATATATATATATATATATATAAAAGTGAATGTTTGTGGGTGGGTTTGTTCCACAAAGGCTTTTACACGGATTGATGGATCTTGACCAAACTTGGCACATATATCCATCATTATCGAGAAGGGACTCTTAAGGGTTTATGAACTTTTTATAACATTCCATTTTTTTCTTATATGCGCAATATAAATACAATTAACAACAAATACTCCTACATCTATAGATGGATCTTGACCAAACTTAGTACACATGCACTTGATTATCCATACTACAAAAACAGAAAGGTACTGAACAGGGGGGCCCAGTTCATTTTTCCTTATATCAACTATATGAATATCAATATGTTTAGACAACGGTATAGGTTCTATATGAATTTATGGATCCCATAGAGAACGGTATCCTAACGGGATCGGTGTACCATCGGAATCCACCAAGATCGGGATCCTATCGGAATCAAGGTACCGACGGGATCGGGATCCCACCGGGAGCTGGATTACCCCTGGATCCGAAGCCACAAGAAAATGGGATCACATCGTGATTGTGAACACACCTGGAAAGGGGATTGCGCCGGGATCGGCGTCAAAATGGGATTGGGGCTCCCATTGGGATCGGGGTCCCACCAGGATCGGGGTCTTAATGCAATCCCTGGTCACGCCGGGTATATCGGCTAGTATATATATAGAGAGAATGGTTTACGCTCTGTTACTTAAAGACAATACAATTGTCGGTGAAGAGGGCGCTTAACTCCGGGCTTAACCCCGGGAGCAGTTTTTGCTTGCAACACCCAGCTTATGGATAGGGTTTTTGGAGTTGGATAGTTCACACAGCTTTCTTGGGTTTCACAGTTTGCCTCACTTAGAGAACCGATTTGTTAGGATGGTGTCAGAAGCTAAAGCGCATATGAAGATGCTTTCTTTCTGCTTTCTGTCTGTGAAGCTCTGCATATCTGTTTATCTTTAGCTCTTATGAAGATGCTTTCTGTCTGTGAAGTTCTGCATATCTGTTTGTCTTTAGCTCTTATGAAGATGCTTTCTGTCTGTGAAGTTCTGCATATCTGTTTGTCTTTAGCTCTTATGAAGATGCTTTCTGTCTGTATTCGGTCAAGTTTTAGATAATCTTCCGAGTATGCAATCTTTTTACACAGGATTAGAAGTAGATTAGCGAATCTTGACCTCAGCCAGTGATTAAATAATAAAAAGGACAGTGACATTATAATGCAGCGGACACCATAGAAATAATAATACTTCAGGCATGACGAAAGCAAGGCTATACACAAAACAAGGCTTCGCAATAGCATACTAGCGCTCCTAGCGAGAGGAATCGTGAACAACACATTCCGGAGATACGCACATGGCATGACCCCCGCTCCCCCTATCACAAACTGTCACACTTTCTTACACCCCCTCCCCCCTCTGGAGCGTGACGTACTTTATGGACGGCCCCCTTATTTAGCGTCTATGCTCCCATCTCCTGGTGCACCTGCAGCATGATGCACTGCTGCTCTCCGTTCACACAACCGAAGGAGACACATAAGGACAACATTTTTTTTCTTTTTTTAATATATTTTTTTTATATTTTACTCTTTTATAGTGTGTCATTTATTGGCGGAAATCTATTAATAGAACATCCGGGCAAACGTCTTGGTCAATCATATTAAGATATTAATACAGCATCCTGGTATTCCGTTTGGCCAATAACTCAACAGCTGTTAGGTACTTCTGTGAGCAAGCATAGTGGGTCTTAACTTAGACGGAAACAACTTTGTCTTACGCAATATTTTACGCAAAAATTGTTACTGATATATGCATATATGCGGAAATACATCGTTAGAATCTGTGTTTAATGAAGTCACTGTCTAAAAGTAGCAACATTATGTAAAGTGATGTGACGTTTATGATCTGAGAAATGACAAACTTTAACCATGACTTTGTTTCAACAAGACTGTCATGCTTACCCCAAAAAATTGTGTGTGTGTTAAAAGCCAATTTTACTGAAAATGTCCAATTTGAGATACATGTAATGAAAAATTATTGAGATATACGTCAAAGACTGGACATGGTTAGAGGTACGTCTAGGAATGGACATGGATGGAGTTAGGTCTAGGAATGGACATAGTTAGAGGTACTTCTTGGAATGGACATGGGTGGAGTTAGGCCTAGGAATGGACATGGGTAGAGGTACTTCTAGGAATGGACATGGGTGGAGTTAGGTCTAGGAATGGACATAGGTAGAGGTACTCCTTGGAATGGACATGGGTGGAGTTAGGCCTAGGAATGGACATGGGTAGAGGTACTTCTTGGAATGGACATGGGTAGAGGTACTTCTTGGAATGGACATGGGTGGAGTTAGGTCTAGGAATGGACATGGGTAGAGATACTTCTACTAAAAAAATGACAGAAAACCATTTGGAATTAAAAACACCAAAATATCAGAGAATTTTATTTCAACCCTTAAATAAACTTGATGACACAAGTGAAGTTCATCCTTCTCAAGTCTGAGACGATCGAATGACGTCATGAAAGGTTCCATATAGACCAGGCGATGCGGCCCGTTTGACCAGCCGGCGTTCCATCTGAGGGGGGAACAAGTCAGACGAGATCGGAATAAGAATGACTGGCTGAGGAGCTCCCCCCACTCCTCCCAAGGGGCAAGGAGACGGAGAGAGAGGGGGTGGGGGTGGGTGGAGGCCCGAACTAACGAGCTAACAGCCACGGCCGACGTATCAATATTTGATTGTAGATATTTGCCGAGGTGATGAGACTGCGTACTCAGGAGCCGGCCCAATACCCCCGTGCCTGCCTTGCCCCCTGTGCCCAATATCGCGCGCTGGTTGCCTGCCTGCCTCAGGGCAACTGAATTAAGGTTTCGGGCATCTGAAATTCAC
Source organism: Lymnaea stagnalis (assembly GCA_964033795.1). Classification (NCBI taxonomy): domain Eukaryota; kingdom Metazoa; phylum Mollusca; class Gastropoda; family Lymnaeidae; genus Lymnaea; species Lymnaea stagnalis. The sequence continues at coordinate 1,543,541 of CAXITT010000038.1, forward strand.
GACTATTGCAATCGAGACGGGTTATTGGGCTCAGGCTTGTAAAGACGAGGCAGTGTTTGGTGACACCCTGAGACAGAAGTCTCGTAGGGGGTCACACTGGGGTCACAATAAGGTTTACCTAGTAGTACATTTAAAAAAAAATATTTTTTTTGGGGGGGGGGGGGGGGGGGGGGCTGGAAAAACTTTAAGACCGCCCCGGGCGGAACAAAGTCTTGCTTCGCCTCTGGGCTGCGGTCCGATTTCTAACAATATTTAGTGTTAACTCAAACTTTGTTCTAAGTCGGTGCATTGGAGATGTCTCCGATATCATATCTGAATAGACGTCAAGTCATTATAACATGATCCAGTCATGTCCTAACGGCAAGGTCATAAGTCAACATTAGAACATGATAGGTCCGGTCATAATAGTATGAGGTCAGGTCATAATTAACAAAATGTCCGGTTATACAAACAAAAAGGTCAAGACATAATTTTATCAGGCCAGGGTCATATGAACAAGAGATCGGGTCAATATAAAAAGATATTCAATTTTAAACAAAGTANGATAACCTATAGATTAATAAATGAATATTAAAGCAGAATCTAAAATCAAACTATAAACTAGTGCAGGATTTTCCCACCAAACGCTTCTTGTAGAATAACACCCCCCCCCCCCCGAAAAACAATAGTGTCGGCAATGCGTGAGCTTCCCATCTACTAAAGTCATTTGACGAGACATGCATTCAAGTAAAGACACTTTATAAGATTCCCAACTAGGGCTAACTTCTGGGGGATTTTTCTGTAATGTCCCGATTGAAATTGTCAATCAAACTTTAAAACACCAATAAAAAAAAAACTGGGAACTGTTTAAAAATCACCACTTCTCTTAAGACTATCGTTTTGGTTTTTTTAGCCGGCGACCCCACATAAACCCTAATGGGCACCTAAACCTGTCCCCTAGTAACTTGACGATCCCGAGACGTGTCCCACTTACCTTCATTTCCAAAATCAACATGTAAGACATGTCGTATGTTTACAGATAAATCTATTAACATTTTTTTTTGGGTGGGTGACTTGTAACGAACCCCTTGTTACAAGTTGTTTTTGCTTGTAAATATTTAGTTAAGGATTCGAAACTTGAATTAGCGATTTGTCAAGAATGTAAAACTGACAATGTGTACAGGCGACTATGTGCAACAAGAATATTATTAGGTAGTTTTCCATTACTATCTGTCTCTTCCCCATTTCTCGTCTTTAATTCTTCTCATAAATTAGTGGTTCTTAACCTTTTTGGAGGTACCGAATCCCACCAGTTTCAAATGGGCATTCACCGAACCCTTCTGTATAGGAAAAATAACATATATTTTTTTCCCCTGAATTATTTTTGAACCTTAGCCGAACCCCTGAGACTGACTCATCGAACCCCTGGGGCTCGATCGAACCCAGGTTAAGAACCACTGTCATAAATCATCCTCTCTCTATACCTCTGTATCTTGAGTTTACAAACAGAGATTTCTCAACAGTTTAATTTTAATAATAATGTTTGGGTTGGGGGGGGGGAACCAAACGGAAATTAGTTTATTGGCAATAAGGTTCCTCAGTTTGTGCAAAGTAACAAAATGGTTTCACCGGTGGACTTATAATCTCTTCTATCTATTTCCCTTGTGAAGTTTGATCGCCGTCAGGTTCTTGTTACATTTATTAGAATCAACCCCGTAGCTGCGTGTCATATGTTAGAAGTGGTCTATTCAACCCCGTAGCTGCGTGTCATATGTTAGAAGTGGTCTATTCAACCCCGTAGCTGCGTGTCATATGTTAGAAGTGGTCTAATCAACCCCGTAGCTGCGTGTCATATGTTAGAAGTGGTCTAATCAACCCCGTAGCTGCGTGTCATATGTTAGAAGTGGTCTAATCAACCCCGTAGCTGCGTGTCATATGTTAGAAGTGGTCTATTCAACCCCGTAGCTGCGTGTCATATGTTAGAAGTGGTCTATTCAACCCCGTAGCTGCGTGTCATATGTTAGAAGTGGTCTATTCAACCCCGTAGCTGCGTGTCATATGTTAGAAGTGGTCTATTCGATTCCAAAGTTTCAATCCTGACTAAAATGTACTAAACAACATAAACATATGTATGCATATTTGAATAAATTGTTTGTTTTTTTTAAAATCTTGTTTGGGGGCAGAGGTCAATGTCAACGAATAGGGTTATGTTCTATGTTTTGAAACGGATTAAACAAGTCAGCTGGAATTTTGAAGAGTGAGAATGGATAGAAAATGTGTTATTGAATGGCAATACAAGATGATGTGGTTTTAGCAACACGATTAGGAGCACTCTTGTGAAGAGAGAAAATGTGGCAGATTAATTAAAGACTACATCCTTCGCCAGTGGCGCAGCTAGGGTTCGTGCCACCCGGTGAGGTAAAATCATGGTGTCACACTTGACTGTCGCATGGTGGATCGTAAATAGTTCTTGATAAGCCTTAGTTTTGGAAAGTTCCGCTCACATGAAGCCACAGGCACACAGATCGTTAGAAACGATCGAAGGCTTAGCGAAAGTATTGGAAGAGATTCTAGGCAGTCACATTTAGCTATGAATTTCAAAACATCAAATACTGACCAGTCCATGCCTTTGTGAAATTCATTATCAGCTGCCTTTAGGCGACTTCGAAGCCTCGGCATTTCTTTAAAAAGTGCATCTTCTGATAACTCATTATAGAAAGTGGGTAAATTTGGAATGGACTCTTCTTCACTTGCTGATTATAGAAACAATTCAGCTACTTCCTGGATCGCCAATGATCTGATCTGGGGCTCAGAATGAAAACGATCAATACACTCCAGCTTCTCCTTACTGCCATTCTCTTCTTAAACCTTAATCATCTCTCTGCCGAAATGTCAAATTGTTTTGATTTTAAAAGTGCCTTCTCAATAGCATGGTCCACCAAGTGACAGCGCTTCATGTGCAGAATCAATCTTAAGGCCTCTAAGATGGTCATCAATTTATCGAAAGTACAGCCTTGAGTCTGCATATACTGCTGTGTAACATTAACTTCCTCAAGAAGATTAGCTCCAAGTTAAAGGTAGCTGATAAACTTAAAATCACAGACAGCATGTAAAAGACCTTGCGGTGAACGGCAATCGTGCTCAAATGTTAAGGGGCGGTGCTAGTGGCGAATCTGGTGAAAATATTTATTTCTGTGTATTTCTAGGTTTCGAAATATTTGGTTTAAAAAAACTGTTGTTTTAAAAAAAATGAAATTAATGATTAAAAGATAGATAATTTTGTAATTCTTTTTGAAAACGGTATAAATGAGTAAAAAAAAAAGCCGGCATTTTGATTGGTTACATGTGTGGAATATGTACTTGTGATCGGTTTTCATTTATGAAATTCGATTAGACCGAGCAGTGTGTGCTCTGCAAATATGCCATTTTTCAATCTGGTGTCACCCTTGAGATGGTGTCACCCGGTTTGGTCCGCACCCCCTTAGCTACGCCACTAATGCCAACACGGTAGATCTATATAAAGACATTGTGCATATATATATATATATATAGAGAGAGAGAGATAGAGAAAGAGACATTGGAATAATGTTAACCTGCTACGCTAGCATCAAAGTCATTTTGTTTATTCTTCCGAGATGAAATACATTTTAAGGAAGACTTTTTGAGAGGAAGACGGCCCAATACCTTCTATTCAATTGTAAGTAAAACCAAGCTACTTAATGTTTGACTCAGTTTACTCAATCTTTTGACGTTTATTAATGAAATGTCTTCCTATTACAAATGAAAAACAAGTTGACGTATAGCCCACAACCCCCCCCCCCCAGCCAGCAGACCACCCAAAACCAGGGGTGGCACTCAGAGTTACATAATCAATACGTTCCTGTAAAACTCTGAGAGCAGAAAACGTTCAATTGACAATAAATTTTTTCCCCACCCCTGGGCGCCATCGCAAAATGACCAGGCGCCAAGTCAGGCAGGGCAAGCCATATTTCTCGACCTTCTCTTCGCTGACAGAATAGAACCACGAGGCTGCTGAGAAGTTTTTGATGGCCCTGTAGCGTCAGCGAGTTGGAGAAGGCGGATACACGCATGAATAGACCTTAAAAATGTGGAGCAAATGACGTCATGTGAATCAATTGATTTTTATTATTTTTAAATTTGTGGAAGTTGTGATGTGTGTATGGTTGGGGGGGGGGAGGGGTGAGTGTTAGGTTTGAAGAAGCATGTGCCAAGAAAACAAGTAAAAATGAGAGAGTATGCGTTACTTCAAGTATGCGTCACTTCAGTCAAGTATGCGTCACTTCAATCAAGTATGGGTCACTTCAATCAAGTATGCGTCACTTCAATCAAGTATGAGTCACTTCAATCAAGTATGCGTCAATTCAATCAAGTATGCGTCACTTCAATCAAGTATGCGTCACTTCAATCAAGGATGCGTCACTTCAATCAAGTATGCGTCACTTCAATCAAGGATGCGTCACTTCAATCAAGTATGCATCACTTCAATCAAGTATGCGTCATTTCAATCAAGTATGCGTCACTGCAATTAAGTATGCGTCACTTCAATCAAGTATGCGTCACTTCAATCAAGTATGCGTCACTGCAATTAAGTATGCGTCCCTTCAATCAAGTATGCGTCACTTCAATCAAGTATGCGTCACTTCAATCAAGTATGGGTCACTTCAATCAAGTATGGGTCACTTCAATCAAGTATGGGTCACTTCAATCAAGTATGCGTCACTTCAATCAAGTATAGGTCACTTCAATCAAGTATGCGTCACTTCAATCAAGTATGCGTCACTTCAATCAAGTATGCATCACTTCAATCAAGTATGGGTCACTTTAATCAAGTATGCGTTACTTCAATCAAGTATGCGTCACTTCAATCAAGTATGCGTCACTTCAATCAAGTATGCGTCACTTCAATCAAGTATGAAGTATGCATCACTTCAATCAAGTATGGGTCACTTTAATCAAGTATGCGTTACTTCAATCAAGTATGCGTCACTTCAATCAAGTATGCGTCACTTCAATCAAGTATGCGTCACTTCAATCAAGTATGGGTCACTTTAATCAAGTATGCGTCACTTCAATCAAGTATGCGTCACTTCAATCAAGTATGGGTCACTTTAATCAAGTATGCGTCACTTTAATCAAGTATGCGTCACTTCAATCAAGTATGGGTCACTTTAATCAAGTATGGGTCACTTTAATCAAGTATGCGTCACTTTAATCAAGTATGCGTCACTTTAATCAAGTATGCGTCACTGCAATCAAGTATGCGTCACTTTAATCAAGTATGCGTCACTTCAATCAAGTATGCGTCACTTCAATCAAGTATGGGTCACTTTAATCAAGTATGCGTCACTTCAATCAAGTATGCGTCACATTAATCAAGTATGCGTCACTTCAATCAAGTATGCGTCACTTCAATCAAGTATGGGTCACTTCAATCAAGTATGCGTCACTGCAATCAAGTATGCGTCACTTCAATCAAGTATGGGTCACTTCAAGCAAGTATGCGTCACTGCAATCAAGTATGAGTCACTTCAATCAAGTATGCGTCACTGCAATCAAGTATGCGTCACTTCAATAAAGTATGGGTCACTTCAAGCAAGTATGCGTCACTGCAATCAAGTATGCGTCACTGCAATCAAGTATGCGTCACTTCAATCAAGTATGGGTCACTTCAATCAAGTATGCGTCACTGCAATCAAGTATGCTTCACTTTAATCAAGTATGCGTCACTTCAATCAAGTATGCGTCACTTCAATCAAGTATGGGTCACTTTAATCAAGTATGCGTCACTTTAATCAAGTATGCGTCACTTCAATCAAGTATGCGTCACATTAATCAAGTATGCGTCACTTCAATCAAGTATGCGTCACTTCAATCAAGTATGGGTCACTTCAATCAAGTATGCGTCACTGCAATCAAGTATGCGTCACTTCAATCAAGTATGGGTCACTTCAAGCAAGTATGCGTCACTTCAATCAAGTATGGGTCACTTCAATCAAGTATGCGTCAATTCAATCAAGTATGCGTCTCTTCAATCAAGTATGCGTTACTTCAATCAAGTATGGGTCACTGCAATCAAGCTTAATCTGGATTATCAACTGTGATGCAATGAGTGATTGTCCCATACAACCGGATCTGGCGGTAATATTTGAAATGGAGCACCAAACGTGGAATGGACATAAGTTTCAACGCGTAACAACGTCGTTGACGTGTAACCAATAACATTTTTATTAAAGTTTAATTATGGTGTCGATATCGTTATTTATTTAAATGGTAAAAATATTTAAAAAAAACTGGGTGATATCTCCTTACTGATTTCCCTATGATTTCCGTAGTTTTGATTCGTTTTGTCTCTAGCTTTTTAGTTTTGCCTTCCGTATTATCAGCTTAAGGCGTAATAAAATAAAATGAAGCAAAAAAAAAAAAAAACCGATGTAATTTAGTAAAACTACTTTCAATTATTTTAAAGTCATTATAATTGTGTAGGTCTTCGTTTTAATATTTTCAAAATACATAAAAAGACAAATAGTTACTAGGAAGGCGTACATAAATTATATGACTTATTAAATAATGACAAGGAACTTTGATATTTTACAATCATATTTGTTTCTGAAAATACATTACAAGACGGTAACGATTTAATTTTACTTGCTTGCAATTGGGGAATGAGATCGATAGTCTCATGGCTCAGTGTAAATTGTAAATTTGATAGACTCAATTGTCATACAATGTAAAACGATTCACCAAATTTCAGTGTTACGGGATGTGGGGAAGTTTGTTTAAACTGTCTTTAAAGTGGTTGGCCCATAGACCAAGACAAGATGAATTAAAGCTTTTGAAAGTGATGTATTTCATCAATGTTACATAATATATATTTTTATAATTTATATATTTAAATATATTCTTAAAATTAAACGTTTATGATCTAATTAATACCATGCCATTTAATTTTATTTCCCGATTCCGAAACGAGTTGCACTTTTGATATTTCGCCGAGACGTCGCTATTGTTTTGATTATTATGTCTTCCAATCATAAAATCTAGCGTTTAAGTCGACCTTCTTAATCTCGCTCACAAAACGCTGTTTTCACTGACACAAAGACTATTTGGACAACTAAACTGTACCACCCCAGAGCTGACCCATTGGCTTCCCCAACAATACAAAGTTGGGTGTGGGCAATAGACTCGGGGAATGTCATGTCAATAGACTTATGTTGGGATTAGCTTTTCACTGTGTCCACAATCGGCCGGCCATTAGTTCTGCACGTTGTACAAACCGACCGAACCTCGCCCCGGGTTTGTTGGAATCACGGTGCGCAGCAGGAGCGAAAAAGGGATACGAGTTCTTGGTCTGGCCTGATGAGTGACCGGAGATTTGACGGAACCCTCAGAACGGACAAGGTAAACACGACAGAGCCAATGGGTGGGTGATGCGGAAGGTTGGATGGGTGGGTGGACCAAATGACCATACGACCTGATTGAGACAAGGTTGTTTTTCGTAATGGAGAATGTGAGCTGCAGAACAAGTGGGTCGTTTTTTTTACTCGTCACTTTGGGGTTGTGGGGGGGGGGGGTCACTAAATTGTCGTTGGACATTGTTAGTCAATGCGAGAAGATTTGGAGGTCATGGCGAGGGCGTGAAATTCGGAATATACGTTTGTTACCCAATCCTTGCCGAGACAAATGATCCATCAAGCGTATCACCTGACAAACAACCATTTTTTACTCGTCGCGTTGGGGTTGTGGGGGGGGGGGTCACTAAATTGTCGTTGGACATTGTTAGTCAATGCGAGAAGATTTGGAGGTCACGGCGAGGGCGTGAAATTCGGAATATACGTTTGTTACCCAATCCTTGCCGAGACAAATGATCCATCAAGCGTATCAGCTGACAAACAACCTCTCCACAGTATGAAGATGTACCAGATGACAGACACTGCCATAAGAAACCTTACGCGCATTAAATGTATATACACTGACAACTGGTTTCTTTTAACAAAAGATAAATACCAGTGGCGTAAATAGGGGTAGTGCTATCCTCTTCCACGAAAACTATGCAGTTGGCATGAAAATGCCCCCCTCCCCCACTCAATATAAAGAAAAAAAGAGCCGACCGAGACGGAAACGGGGGGGGGGGCTGCAGACCGCGCCCCCCCCGGTCATACGCACTGATAAATAATTTTTAAAGAACTTTATTATAATTGCTTCTCTTTGGTACCATCCAGTTTTGGTGTCGAAGCCCGCTATGATAGTTGCCTTGTCCGCCTTTGCGTTGGCGTCCACAGTTTTTTTCCTATTAAATTTGTGTGATTCAAAGTAGATGTATCGTCGAGAGGACTTCTCGATGGGGTCAACTGCTTACAAAAAGTTTCCATCGATCAAATGCCCAGGCCATCGCGTCAAAAGTTCAGTCACATTTATTGCATCTGTCAAACATTCCCAAAACAATTGAGCCGTGGAACGACTATCTCACCAGCATTGGAAAGACTATCTCACCAGCATTGGAACGACTATCTCACCAGCATTGGAACGACTATCTCACCAGCATTGGAACGACTATCTCACCAGCATTGGAACGACTATCTCACCAGCATTGGAACGACTATCTCACCAGCATTGGAACGACCATCTCACCAGCATTGGAACGACCATCTCACCGGCATTGGAACGACCATCTCACCGGCATTGGAACGACCATCTCACCGGCATTGGAACGACCATCTCACCGGCATTGGAACGACCATCTCACCGGCATTGGAACGACCATCTCACCGGCATTGGAACGACCATCTCACCGGCATTGGAACGACCATCTCACCGGCATTGGAACGACCATCTCACCGGCATTGGAACGACCATCTCACCGGCATTGGAACGACTATCTCACCAGCATTGGAACGACCATCTCACCAGCCTCGCTCACGACTTGATGCGACGTTTCTCTGAGGACGTCACCATCACTATGGCATTATATGATTCTCAAACAACACGTGTCGTCTTACGCGCACATAGGTCTTCCAACACCAACCTCCTAGCACCAGAATATCAACGATCCACTTGAAGATGAATGCCAAGGTGACTAGCGCGTCGGAATGATCAACGATAAACCATTGGGTGCACTCCAAAAATAAAAAAATTAAAAACTTGAGTGCCATCGATGAGGAAAATGTTAAGCATCGCTGCTTCTATCTCGAACGTCCCGGATGATCCGGAAAAAAAATAACACATTCCTTTTTCACAAGACTGATAGCATTTATACGCCGAAGAAGACGGATCATTTTGTTATTTTCAAGAACCGGCATTGCCGGAGATCTTCAGAAAGGAGGAAGAATAATTCACAGTGGATTCAAGCTTCCGGGTCTGCGGCTCGATACTTCCGTTTCGTCACTGAGATCAAATTTTAAGAACTCTGAAGTTTTTTCGCTCTTCACCCTTAATAAAAATCTAAATGCTGCCAAAGGATGGTCTCAGATGTATCGATGAGCTTCTTCTCAAGGTTATGAACGAGAAAACCTATTGGCGGAAAGATTTTTGTTGCAGTAGGAGACTGCCGAAACACTCTTCTATGGTGATATGAGGAACACGACCTGATATCATCGAATGCTTTATAAACTCAAGTATTTGTGGAGCAGCTCCATACAGCAGCTCACAATTACAACAAACATGCACAGTGAAAGTCAAACGAGCACAATAATTTCTTTGGGTCGGAAATGGAAATCAGGATTTTCTAAGACAAAACAAATGATATTTGTCAACAAGTGAGCGCTACCCAGAATCTCATCGAATCCATTTTTAGATCGAAAATTCATCAGATTTTTTGTCGAGGAGTTTTTGAAACTGTTGCTCTGACTAACAAAAAAACTCTCGAAATGAACCGCTCGTTGTTAGGGCTGCTGCCTGGCGACTCAGTCATTTTTTTGCAGCGCAGAATTAGTCGTTTCATAAGATCCAATGATCCAGTTAACTATCCAGTAGGATCGCTCAACAATCAGACTCCTTCAGACATGCCTCCTCATGTTCTGATGATGAAGAGAGGTGCAATCGTTATTCTGCTGAGAATCTCAGTTCAAAGAAGGAGTTGTGCAACGGTATTCTTAAGATTGTAAGGAACCTCCAGCGCAACTTGAGCACTGTAGAGATCATCCCAAAGTGCAATCTCGGTGACACTGTTTTCATCCCACGACATGGCTTGGCGCCAAGCAGCACTACTCTGCCCTTCATTCTGCGACGTCGACCGTTCTAATCACTCCATCCCATGCAAAGGCAATCAACAAATCTCAGGTGCAGACAACCGATCATGTTTGAACTGATATACAAAAATCCCGTTTTCTCGAAAGGACAGCTTCATGTCGTACTGTCAAGATACAGAAGTCCCAAACGAGTCAAACAAAATATGAATTTAACCGAACCCTCAACAAAGGCAACTACTGCAAGATGAATACCAGTTTACCCGAACTGCTGTTAAGGAAGTCTACCAACTTTGAATGTATTAAAATAAAATTGCGAGCAAAACAAACTGGAGCTTTTATGATTCCCAGTCAAAGAAAATTAAATTGATAAAAAACTTCTATGTCGATCATAAAACCCAGCTCTCTAAGACTTGAAGTCATGATTTGACCTACGGTATGGCCCGATCTTCCTGACTTTTAAGAAACGTTCAAAATTGAAAATTTTCAGAAAATATTTAAATAATGTGCCTCCATGGTTTTCCACGGGTTATTATTACTTGTTGAAAAATAACAAGTTCACCCGAAGCTAGTGACTGATGCACTCGTTGACTTTCTCAATTTGTTGAACGCCCCGTCTTTTAATATCTTTTATCACCGCGCCCCTCGACGGTGCGCACCAAACAACACCCGATTGATTGTCCCGGCTTGGCTGCGTTCAGTGTGAGCCATCGCTTTGACACTGTTTGTACGTGCACGTACAGCATGTACCATGCTAACGAGGACTGACCCCCCACAACATGCTCTGCGCTATACTTGTGATCGATGGCAAAGAGTAAGGGGGTCCCAGAGGATAGGTTTCGCTGGGAGCATATGTTACATTGTAAGATGGTATCACTTTTTCTGGGCCGACCTGTATTGTAACACAAAATCGTGCGTTCAAAAAGAAATTTGACGAAAATTTGATCGCGTGATCTGAGCGTAAGGGAGAAAATTAAAGAGTGCATCAAGTCAAAACTGTTTATATAAAATATTAATAAGAAGGATACAATTAAAAGTATAAAATAAGTGCGAGGCAATACATTTACGAAGCCCCGAATTTATTGGAGTGCAAATTAAACAATTTGGGGACTAGGTCTAAATGACGTATACAATGCATGACGAGCGGTTGTGCAAGCTGCCAAGCCACCAGCACACAATAACATTTTGTTTGCGATTCTCTATTACAATAGCTAGAGGCAATGTTGCCAGCTAAAAAAAGAAAAAGTAATTTCGGTGGTAACGAGGAACGCGGTTTTGATGGAGTTCTTTACGTATGTCTAATGAGCCCTCATTTTGGCAGCGTGTTGGCCCAACCCTTCACATGCACCGGATCAACACGTGTGACCTCACCAGCATTGGGGCCTGTAACGTTAACTGTGACTTTCAGGGGTTTATTTAAAGTAAATTTGAAATAGCCACACTTCTAGTAGCCTTTATTAGGCCATGGACCCTACTTATACAACACGTGTGACCAGGGCTGCCGCATCTTGCGAAATTTCCCAAGATCTAGGGAATTCACTACCCATTAAGGACTAAAACTCACTTAAAAAAAAAAAATTCCCCCAAGATTTAAAAAAAAAAAAAAACTCTTACATATTTTTATGATCTTGGGAAATCTTGGGAAATATTTTGACCAAAACTTGGGAATTAAAGAAACAATTGAGTGGCAGCCCTGCGTGTGACCCATCTTGTGCATTAGAAATGCCCTCATCCACGTATAACACATGTACGTCTTCGCGTGTTGTTGCTCTATCAGATTACACTTACACTTGTTTTACTTCTTTCGATATTTTCAATAAAGGCCAAGCTAACGTTTTTTGAAGCGGGAAAAAAATGTATTTTCCTGAGGCATAGTATATAGTGCGCCATGTAGGGGTGCCGGAGGTGGGGGCAGAAAGAATGTTACACATGCTTAAATTGGGTGGAGTGGGGATGGTAAAGGAGCACACAAAAAAAAGTCAAGAATGACTATCTCCTTCACTGATCTCAATCAGGGATCCCAATCAGGGCTCCCACTCAGGGCTCCCACTCAGGGCTCCCAATCAGGGCTTCCAATCAGGGCTTCTAATCAGGGCTCAAAAACAGGGCTCCCTATCAGGGCTCCCAATCAGGGCTCCCAATCAGGGCTCTCAATCAGGGTTGTCAATAAAAACCTCGGTCACGGATCTTCACCACGGATCACAATCAGGGATCTTAACCATTGCTCCTACCAGGGATCTCAAATCAGGGATCCTAGTCAGGGCTGTATGTGAGGGATCTCAATCAGTGTTTCAATCAGGGATCTCAGTCAGGATTGTCAATGAGGGATCTCAATGAAGGGTCTTAACGACGGAGCTGAATCAGGGTCAACTTCTTCTGTGGGAACTGCGGTGTTCACTTCAAGTAACATATCAATGTTGGTCTTAACAGCACTCCCTGACTCGAGATAAGAGCTACTCGTGTGTAGTGATAAAGATATTTGGAGGATGTAATATACACATCAGAAACTTTAATCTCTATTCATACAAAGATAACGTTTCTGATATCTTTGAATCCATTGAGGTTAGAGTTTCTGCTCCCATATAGATTATAGTTAAGATGTGTGCTTGTCCCATATCACATATAGCATAGATCTTTGTTCCCAAATAGTCTCCAGATTACAGTATACTTCTCAGCCCCCATAGAATATAGAGTATACATCTCTTTATCCATAGAGAATAGATTATACAACTATGCTCCAATAGAATATAAAGTATACAACTCTGTTCCATTAGAATATTGGGTATGCATCTTCATTCGACAGAACTCCATTGCTGAAGAACACTAAGAATCAGTTCGTTCTATTATTTGGTTTGCACACAGATACCGGGAGAGCTACACTGAGAGCTGCATACACTTTTAATTAGTATTTTAAATTTTCAAATTTCTAGATGAGTATTTGTTTGCTGAAGATTAAGACGAAACTTCATTTTTTTTTTATTGACAATATATCTTGTTGCACAGCTGTGTAAACGCATTCCCACGTACATATTATCATTTCATTCACAATATAATTTTTAAATTGTGATCATTCAATGCTCAAGTGGGCACAAAATTTCTTGGGAGTCCCACCCCGCCCCCCCCCCACTCTCTCTCCATACCACTGCAACCAACATAATTTTTTTTTTCAAAAAATGTGAAAAAATGTAGGAAATATTTCGTAAGATGGTGCCATAATAATTGTTAAAAAAAAACAAAACAAAAAAACCCACCAGAAAATCAATCTCGCCCTGTCCACTTTCCGTTCACAGCACATACACACCTTCCAAAGAAAGATATTTCTGGCAACTTAAAAATGTTCACGCTAGCCTTTCATGTGAAAACAACGTCTCAATATTTACCCAGATTGAGTTATGTCCCATCTCCTGGTGCTTCATCAAAAGACGTGGAGTTGCCAAAAAACAGGGGAAATTTGAAAATAACTAGCCATTCAAGGGAGTAATCTTCTCTTGGACTTAAGTGGGGGTTTGGGGGGGGGGGATCGGAAGAGGTGTATAGGGGAGCAGAGGGTGTGAAGTGGTGATGTTTAGAAGACGGTGGAGAAGTGAGGAGAAGAGGAGATGGTGGGATGTTTCGTAAGAGACATTGCTGTGAGATTGGGGGTGGGGGTGGCAATGGAGAGTAGGAGTTGCGAGAGCATGTGGTAAATGTATGCTGTGCAGATTGCATGATGAAGAGAAAAAATAGAGAATATTGAATGTAGAGGAATAGGAGAGATTGAAGCAAGGGGTGTTTGTACATGTACACAACTGTAAGAATACATCGTCTTGTTATTTGAGGAGATAAGAAAAAAACAAACAGCTGTTGCTTTAGTTTCGTACACCAATGACGTCAGTTTAAGAAAGCGCTATGGGGTACGTCCAAATTTGTGTTATACAAGTGGACGCCTCATAGGTTGGTTTTTTTTCAATTGGGGTCGGTTCCAAAATCATGTTTGTTTATCTAAACTTGATTCCAATAAGTTGACTAGGGCTAATTAAAATAGCCCCAAATAAATATATATTTTTTAAAAAAAATCCTTTAATCTGAATAATTTCTTTCCTGTCAGTTCGCGTTATTGTAATTCAATCCATGTTTACGTAGTCAAACCATGATAACCAAAACATTATATGAAAGCAGGTATGATATTAACCATCTCATTTCGCTCTTTTCTCCCCAATGATGTTCAGACTCTTATCTTGCTGCAAATTTTCTTCAGGTAAAAAAATTAAATCCACAAAAGAGAGGTGACCCTCATCTAAGACAGAGTAAGTCCATAATCTCCTACAACAATCATATCCCTCATTTCTTGTTTTGTTTTTATTTCTTTTCTAGTGACTTCTATAAGTAGTTCCATCTGTATGCATCGCTGGTCAAAACCGGGTTTAAAAAAAAAAAGAAAAAAAAAAGATTGCGATAAAATGAAACCTTCATTTATTTCCTGAACAAATATGTCAAAGGACTGTTCATACTACGACACACACCACCATCGAGTTTTACGCGCTCCTCTCGTCCAGCGATCTTCCCAAGCCCTGAGATTGCCAATAGCTCCCCGGGGTGGACCTGTCAAGTAAAGTAAGAAATGACACCCTTGACCCCCCCCTCCCTCCCTCCCCTGCTGAAAACAAAAAGTGTCCTATTTTAAATATAGACTTTATTGCATATCAACGCTTGACACATGGGGGACACTCTCGCCCATCCCCAGGCTCTTGGACAAAGGCTCGCGTCTCGTCTTTTAAAAAAAAATAAATGATCAAACGTGAAATATTATAAGATGTACGGTGTTTGATCTAACTCCTAATAAATTGGATTACAGATGAAAATATTGACAGCTTCCAGGGGATGAAACTTTAATTTACAAAGAAAACACGGCGCGTGTGTGTGTGTGTGTGTTGCTGCTGTGTGTCGTTTGGAGGGTGCCGCTGTGCGTGGACTGTGGTGCTGTCTTTTATGGGTCTGGGTCCTGCTGTTAAGGGGGTTTGGGAGAGGGGGGGGGTTTGGCACTTATCGTGGATTGGGGTTCTGTCGTGTCAGGGGCTGGGTGCTGCTATTATTGCTTTGCGTAAGGGGTGTGCTAGTGTGCGTGGATCGCTGGGGTTCTGTCTTATGCGGCTCGGGGTATCGCTGAGATGGCTTACCCATGCTGTCATGCGTGGGTCGGGATCCGCTCTGCGTTGTGTAGCGGTGCTGGCGTATCTGGGACAGTGGGGGGGAGGGCTGTCGTGCGTGGGTCGGGATCCGCTCTGCGTGTGTAGCGGTGCTGGCTGACAGGGGGGGGGCTGTCGTGCGTGGATCAGGGTGCTGTTTCGTATGTGCGTGGCGTGCAGGGGGAAGGGCTGCTCCATTGAGCTTTCATGGGCTTTTATATGGAGATTGGTGGGTGCCTGGGTGTAGGGTGGGGTGCTGCTGTCTGTGAGGTAGGGCGCTGGTGCATGTGCTTATTTGAAATATTTTTAGCTACTGATGAATATTTAACAAAAGGACGTAATAGTTTGATTTATTTACTCCGGTGCAATTTGTACAATGACTCACTAAACATGACCTTTGGTTGGAGCATATTCTGTGACTCACTAAACATGACCTTTGGTTGGAGCATATTCTGTGACTCACTGAACATGACCTTTGGTTGGAGCATATTCTGTGACTCACTAAACATGACCTTTGGTTGGAGCATATTCTGTGACTCACTGAACATGACCTTTGGTTGGAGCATATTCTGTAAGAAAACGTCTTTTATAGGATCTTTGGTGGTCTAAACTTAATAGTGGTTTTTGCCCTTTGAAGTTGTTGCCCATCAGGGTTCTTGTCCGTTGCAGTTGTTACTTTTTGCGACTGTAGACAGTTGCGGTTGTTGCCCTTTAAAGTTTTTGCTCTTTGTGGTATTTGCCCATTGAAGTTGTTGCTCATTGTCCTAGTTTCCCCCTGAAGTTGTTGCTCATTGTCCTAGTTTCCCTCTGCAGTTGTTGCTCATTGTCCTAGTTCCCCCCTGCAGTTGTTGCTCATTGTCCTAGTTTCCCCCTGAAGTTGTTGCTCACTCTCCAAGTTTCCCCCTGCATGTGTTGCTCATTGTCCTAGTTTCCCCCTGCAGTTGTTGCTCGTTGTGGTTGTTACCCTTTGAAGTTGTTTCCCAATGGGGTAGTTGCCCGTTGCATTTGTTGCTGATTTGTAGACAGTTGCGGTTTTTGCCCTTTGACGTTGTTGCTCGTTGCTCATTGTAGTTGTTTCCCCTTGCAGTTGTTGCTCATGGTAGTTGTTGTCCTGTGAATTTGTTGCCCAATGCGGTTGATTCCCGTCGCAGTTCCTGCTCATTGGGGTTGTTGTCCTTTAAAGTTGTTGGTTTTTGCAGTTGTTGCCCGTTGCATTTAATGTCCGTCGACTGTGGCTCTCTTCGGAGCTGGGGGGGGGGATGTTGTGCAATGCGGTTGGTGATCAAGACGGCTATATTTCATAACGGTTGCTGCCCATGTCACATCACAACGAGAATCACAGCGTCCGGCATTATTATAAACAATTTTCCACTTCTTGTGAAGCGATTCACGATCGTTTTATTTCCCCCACTAACATTTACATGTAATAATTTGATTGCATCTCGCAACATGGCGCATCCACTTAAACGTCTCTGAAGTTGATGATTTACTATGGCACCGTACACGCCCCGCCCATCCAGCAATTAGCTGCACCATAGGGCGTGACGGAGAGCAAATTATTCGTGCCTTGTATGCCGTTGTATCTCCAAATTAGAGCGATGGATTCGGGTGGAGTTAGTTGTGTTTTGATGGGGGTGGTGGCGCTGGTGGTGGATGAAATGGGAGGATTGAGTTAACATAAATACAGTGAAGCAAAAAAGTTGAAGATGGGGATTGCAATCCGGATAATCCGGAATTCGAAAATTTGGGGTTCTCGGGATTTTCACAGAGAAATCATGGCAGGATCAGGATTTGGAATTTTAATGTAGTATCCTAATTTTTTAGAGGTCCAAGAATCCAAAAATTCTGAGTTTTCAAAACCAGCGCAGAATTTCGCAATCTCTAGTTTAGAGGGTGCGGAGATGGCATTTCAGGAGATGCGAGGTGACATTTTAGGGAGGGCAAGACGTCATTTTTCATGGGGGGGGGAGGGGGGCGAGATGGCATTTCAGGAGATGCGAGGTGACATTTTAGGGAGGGCAAGACGTCATTTTTCATTGGGGGGGGGGTTGCGAGATGGCATTTCAAGTGATACAATATATCATTTCAAGGAGTGGGAGAATAGTCATTCAATAACAAAGTAACCATTGACTGTCAAGTTATGTTATACATGTTTGTATGTTTTGATTTTTTTAAAATGTCTTCATTTTAGTTTATATAATAATTCAAACAAGGGTCAGTGGAGGTCACTCAAGGGTCAGTGGAGGTCAATGTGACCTACTAATCATNGGGGGGTTGCGAGATGGCATTTCAGGAGATGCGAGGTGACATTTTAGGGAGGGCAAGACGTCATTTTTCATTGGGGGGGGGGTTGCGAGATGGCATTTCAAGTGATACAATATATCATTTCAAGGAGTGGGAGAATAGTCATTCAATAACAAAGTAACCATTGACTGTCAAGTTATGTTATACATGTTTGTATGTTTTGATTTTTTTAAAATGTCTTCATTTTAGTTTATATAATAATTCAAACAAGGGTCAGTGGAGGTCACTCAAGGGTCAGTGGAGGTCAATGTGACCTACTAATCATGGAGGGATTTTTATGATCATTGGGGATAAGTAGTTCACAAAGTTTCAGCGCAATTGGACATCAAAATTCAGATGCAAAATTCCACCACAAACTAAAACAAACAAATGGGCTGAGAAACCTAAGACGAAGCGAATAACAAACAAGAATGCATTCTAAAAGCGTGGGTCCGTGATTTCGTGGGAAGTCTTTTGTTTCCTAAAATTCCTGAAATGCCAGAGATTTCGGGATCCTGAAGGGAGACACTCTACTAATTGATGACGTAAGCAGAATCTTTGACGCACCTTTTTAAAGACCACCCCCCCCCCCCAACCAATTAAATTGTGTCTAATTTTCCTCAGCGTTTATTAAGTATGAACTTTCATGAGTTAACGGATTCTCATGTTTACAGATTGACATATTCCTGGATTGACATGTTTACACTGAAATGCCAGAGATTTCGGGATCCTGAAGGGAGACACTCTACTAATTGATGACGTAAGCAGAATCTTTGACGCACCTTTTTAAAGACCACCCCCTCCCCCCCAACCAATTAAATTGTGTCTAATTTTCCTCAGCGTTTATTAAGTATGAACTTTCATGAGTTAACGGATTCTCATGTTTACAGATTGACATATTCCTGGATTGACATGTTTACATATTGACATCTTCCTGGACAGACATGTTTACAAATTGACATATTCCTGGATTGACATGTTTACAGATTGACACGTTTACAGATTGACATGTTTACAGATTGACATGTTTACGGATTGATATTTCTACGGCTTGACATATTTACGGATTGACATGTTCACGTGTTGACATATTTACGGATTGACATGTTTACAGATTGACACGTTTACAGATTGACATTTCTACGGCTTGACATGTTTACGGATTGACATGTTCAATTGTTGACATATTTACGGGTTGACATGTTTACGGGTTCAGAGTTTTCATAGTTTCACGGGGCTCATGGGTCCCTGCGTTTGTAGTTTAATAAATTGATATTATACTCCATAAATGCGACATGGAGGCATTACAATCCATAATTGGTTCATTTTGGTTCTGTGACACCCACAGGGGAAGCGTACCGTTGTGATACATAGAATCAATACGGTACCAAACCGGATTTCGACGTACAACGATTTTTTCTCCCGTAGCGCCATCAGAAGATAATTTTTTTTTTTTAAAAGGCGTATTCAAATATTTCCCTTTCTATGGTGTACTCGATAATTCCATTAGGAAGGGTTTATCGTGTACCGTCGCTCAATAAACCCTGAAGTGGTCTTCTCTCCCAAACAGCTTTTGTATTCACCAACTTTTTTCACACTGCAGCTGCGAGCACTTGTTCAGTTTCAGGGAAAACACACAAACACACACACACACACACACACACACACAAATGCTTTTCAAGTAGTTCATGTAAGATGTCTGGACATTTTCGTGTCGTGTTCAATTCTTGATAATGTTATTAGATATTTCTTTGCTTTTTCGTTGGGGCATTTTGCTTTGATATCACATAATAAGTTCTCAGGAAAATATATGGGCCAACAAAGGATGAATATGGATGGAGAATACGAACCAACCAGGAGTTATACAGTCTATATCAGGATCCCACGATAGTGGCAGAAATAAAAAGAGGCAGTCTGCGCTGGGCAGGACACCCAGAGAGAATGCCAAATGACAGAGGAACGAAGAGGGTGCATCACCAATACCCCAGAGGAAAAAGGCTCAAAGGCAGGCCCATGCTTAGGTGGATAGATGATGTGGAAAAAGATCTACAGCAACTGAAAGTCCAAGCATGGGAAAGAAAGGCATTAGTTAGGTCTGAGTGGAAGGAAGTGGTGAGGCAGGCCAAAGCCCTACATGGGCTGTAGCGCCGCAGGGATGGATCACATAATAATTCTTGTTAATTTTTTTTTCAACTCCAAAGTTAATCAAGTAAGCAGTGCAAGTAAGGGGGTCAGTGAAGATTTATTCAGTGATGAAAATGTTGAAAACATGGCTCTTCGAGAATTGAAAAATAGAGGATAACTTGACTGAAGCGGTCAGTTCTGTGAAAAGTTACTTAGCACCGAGTGAAAGACTTGGTGGCTGCCCTGATGACGCGATTCTCAACTCTACAACTTTGTTAGGACTGTTTATAACCAAGTCAATCCATCGCCGTGGTAAAACCGAACGTGTATTAAATTCATGCGGGTACAGTACCCGAAAAGAAGCCCATTTGAAGACAAGAGACGGGGTCACGGGACCTACGATACCCTATATGCCAGGGATCACACTCATTACCCCGCTGAACTTAACAGTAGCTGGAATGGCATTAGATGTGAAGAAAATTACAACAACAACAACAAGGGGAGAAGACGCACACAGTCCATTCCGAGCCCAAAAAGAGGTCTACGATCTTCATTCAGTTCTTAATAATTTCATCCTAAGCACGCAACACTGAGAACCGAACTGCTCTATATCTTACAGATATTCAGTCAGCATTGACGTCTTTTTTGACTGATTGTGATTCAGCTATCTCAAACAGTGTTTTTCAAAATGTTGTGCTCATGACCCACTTTGTAACATTTTTTTTTGTTGAAAACCCACTTCCATATTTTTGTAAATATAATAAAACTTTTCTTTTTTTAATCTATAATCAGTATTTTGAAGTATTCGTGGCCAACAAGAAATATGATCTGGCCAACAATGACGATAATGTGGCCACCAAGAAATATGATTTGGTCAACAAGAAGTATGATGTGGCCAACAAGAAAGCATGATGTGGCCAACAAGAAAGCATGATGTAGCCAACAAGAAATATGATGTGGCCAACAAGAAATATGATGTGGCCAACAAGAAATATGATGTGACGACCAACAAGAAATATGATGTGACCAACAAGAAATATTATGTGACCAACAAGAAATATTATGTGACAATCATCAAGAAATATGATGTGACCAACAAGAAATATGATGTGGCCAACAAGAAATATGATGTGACCCACGTTGGGTCTCAACTATTCTAAAACGGGAAGCTAAACAACTTTATAAATACGACATGCGTCAGGAAAGCAAATCATTGTGTCCATAACAGAAAAGATATAAATAGGCATCGATCACTAAACACTCTCTAAAGGGTTACTTTTGCATGCAGTTTTTAAACATATCCATAGTGCTAACCACGTTGGAATATTGGCCATCGCACTTACTGTGATATTGCATGCAGGTAATACACCAGATGGAATTTATATGGAAAATGTATTAATAACAAGATTTGGACCGTTGGCTCCATACGGTATAAACCAAATACACAATTTTACATAGCTGCCATGTCTTTTTTCCTGTTTGGTTTTTTATATTTTACTTCCATTGACGTCATTTCCATTCTTCTGAGCTTTGTTTTTGTCAGCGACTTGTGCCCATTGAAATCATTTGGCTTCTTTCATGTTTATGTAGCTTATATATATATACACATAATGCAAGTTTAATGTATACATATATGCATAGTTTTTTTGGTTTTTTTGGTTGTTGTACGGATGAAGACATTTGCCGCAAAGTTAGCAGTTGTATCATTGGCGTAGCTAGGGTCGGTGTCACCCGGTGCGGTCCGCACCCCCGCACCCCCCCCCTAGCTACGCCACTGAGGTGTATTCTGTTGTCACCAATTATTAAAGCTTAACCCACAGTACTCTATAGAGACAAATTGCTTGGGGTCTCATTAACTTACTTAAACGATGCACCGCAATCCAGCACTCTTCTACTTTGGTTTAGATTAGCAGCTTGAGTTAATTCAAAGTAAACACGTCGTTGACATGTCTGACAACGTGATATTAAAATAATATTAGGACGGCTGCGGTTGGGTCCGGGGGTCCGTGGTGATTGTCAGCCTGTAGGATACACGCAAAAGGGGGTAACAAAAAAGACTATTTAAAATGTGAACTTTTCTAGGCACTGGGGCACAAACGGACCCCCCCCCCCCTTTTCTTTCCTTTCCACTGAGAAGGATCAAATTCTATTTTCGTATCAACATTGGATGAAGGCTGTTCTCTCTTAATATAAGGGGCNGGGCAATTCACTATTGACTAGACCGCAATAACGAAATGCTGGCAAATTATAGGCAAAAAAGGGGGGAATGCTGAGGTCTCAGGCAGAGTGGGAAAGGAAAAGGGATGAGGTTAGGAAATGTGGCGGCCCCGGGGGGGGGGAGGGGGGACAGAAGGAAGTGTTATGGGGGGAGGAGAGAGTGGAACACAGGGCTGAAAATGGATATGAATATTAGAATTATTCAATGTATTCTGGAAAAGCGTAAAAAGACTTTTAAAAAATAATAAAAATGGTTTTAAAAAATGAAATCAATATTGAGAGCTTTAGTCCCGTTGTTGGTTTGGTAGCGCGTCGTCAAAGTGACGTCATAGTGATCGTTGTCCAATCCTTCAGAGTAAAAGGAAGTAGTATTAAGGCATAACTGTAAAGTTTTAATGACTAAGATGCTGATAAGAGACCGTGGAGTAGGAAAGTCATGTTAAATCTGACGTAGCTAGTGGGCGCCTGGGTGTGGGGGGGGGGGGGTGCAGGTTGTCCCGGTTGACACTTTTTTTTTTTCTTACCTGGTGGGGGGGACATTTTCGGCCATAAACTTGGGTTTTTTTTGTTAGTTTTTTTTTTTCGTTGAAGTGGGGCGTCAAATGGTGATGTGTAGATTGTACCTTGACGTCGTGACTTCCAACCGTAGCCGCGCCACTGACGTGGTGATCTTGTCATGAAGTTCTTGGGTGTACTCAAATTATGCAAAGACCAACATTTTTTTTTGCGTGGTGTAAACGTTGAAGAGCAACAAACCAGTAGTTTACTTCACCCCCACCCCACTCCCCCCACTCCCCCCCCCCCCACAATCGTGTTAGGTACAAACAGACCAGCGTGGTATTTTCCACACACCTCACATTGATGCACCCCCAACGGTGACACCAGCAAACTGCAAACACCTCAATTGTAGCATGTTCATACAACAAAAAAAAAAGAGTGTTAGATGTGTCGTATCATCGGAGGTGTGTCGGATCAACAATAATTTAACGTGTATGGAGAATTTTTTACGGTGCTAGAAATGTTTGTTTTTTTATGTTAACTATAACCGGGGGCTCTACAATTTAAGGGTTGCAGTGTCCCTTTAAACTTTTTTTGTTAAAAAACAGCGAACAATTCGTTCACCCAGTGTTCATATATTCAATTTTGGACTCATATTCTTTGAGATGTTTGTCGTTTAAAAAAAAACCCAAACAGATCTACTTAATTGTAACCCTTGGTACATGTACAACAGTTTGAGAAACGCTGATCTTTTAGGAAGGCTAATAATAGGCAGGGTGAGATGAAGCTGTGTGTGGGGGAAAATATGAAGGTATGTGTAAGGAAATATGAAGCTGTTCAATTTCAATGATACTTCAAATAGTTTTTACCGAGAGAAAAATTTCAATGGGTTGCTTAAGCAAAGTGTCGTGTACTGCTTATTCTTTAATGTTTGATCTATTTGGGAAGACATCCCCCCCCCCCCCCCCTCATACACAGACATATCTAAGGCTGCTCGACAATGCTTATGGACTGGAGATCAAACTCCAGCAAAAAACAACAACAAAAAACTACAACAACTACAACAACTACAACAACTACAACAACTACAACAACTACAACAACTACAACTACAACAACTACAGCAACTACAGCAACTACAACAACTACAACAACTACAACAACTACAACAACTACAACAACTACAACAACTAAAACAACTACAACAACTACAACAACTACAACAACTACAACAACTACAACAACTACAACAACTACAACTACAACAACAACTACAACAACAACTACAACAACTACAACAACTACAACAACTACAACAACTACAACAACTACAACAACTACAACAACTACAACAACTACAACAACTACAACAACTACAACAACTACAACAACTACAACACACACACACACAACACCCCAAACACACACCTACAACATCTGCACTCCAAGTGGGTGGTACCTCTAGCCCTGGGCCTTTACTTCATCTCGGAGAAGGAAACTCAGATCGCAAATAACACCTGATGCAATTACATTCAAATACATTAGTATCATCTAAATATAATACAGGATGTAAATGACGAAATAATAAAAACAATTTATTTTAGAAAAAAATCAAAGCAAACAAAAAAACAAATAAACAAACCATAGTTTATGTTTGACTGAGAAAGTAATTTTCACCAATGAATTTCCGCAAAGGTGTGTCCGCGTCTCTGTGTGTGTCCTAAAGGTGTGTCCTAAAGGTGTGTCCGCGTCTCCGCGTGTGTACGAAAGGTGTGTCCGCGTCTCTGTGTGTGTCCTAAAGGTGTGTCTGCGTCTCTGTGTGTGTCCTAAAGGTGTGTTCGCGTCTCTGTGTGTGTCCTAAAGGTGTGTCCGCGTCTCTGTGTGTGTCCTAAAGGTGTGTTCGGGTCTCTGTGTGTGTCCTAAAGGTGTGTTCGCGTCTCTGTGTGTGTCCTAAAGGTGTGTCCGCGTCTCCGCGTGTGTCCTAAAGGTGTGTTCGGGTCTCTGTGTGTGTCCTAAAGGTGTGTCCGCGTCTCTGTGTGTGTCCTAAAGGTGTGTTCGCGTCTCTGCGTGTGTCCTAAAGGTGTGTCCGCGTCTCTGAGTGTGTGGGTGTCCTAAAGGTGTGTCCGCGTCACTCTGTGTATGTCCTAAAGGTGTGTCAGCGTCTGAGTGTGTGTCCTAAAGGTGTGTCCTCGTCTCTGTGTGTGTCTTGAAGGTGTTTCCGCTCTCTGCGCGAGTCCTAAAGGTGTTTCAGCGTCTCCATGTGTGTCCTAAAGGTGTGTCCGCGTCTCCACGTGTGTCCTAAAGGTGTGTCCGCGTCTCTGTATGTGTCCTTAAGGTGTTTCCGAGTCTCTGTGTGTGTATCCTAATGGATGTATTCAAACAAATAGACAGTCCAACAATTTTGGCAAAGAAGTATAAAAAAGAATCGCAAAACGTTGCCACGACGAATTATAGCTAAACAACGCTACGGAATAACAACACCACAACAACAACAACAGAACAACACAACGACCACCGCTTGATACATGATGTTGTCAACGGTGTGTGTTTGAAATCACGGCTTTGTCCGAGTTTTTAAAAGTCAAGCCTTGTTGTGAGGTGTTTCTTGACACGCTATGGTCCGTGACCCCTGCTAGCTAAGGATGGTGTGTAGTGTGTATCTTGACGTCATGACTCCCAACTAAAACCGGGTATAATATCAATAATATAAAGACTATATATTTTAAATAAAATAAAATAAACGAGAGTTAGATGACTTAGTAGTGAGAGTTAGGTGACTTAATAGTGAGAGTTAGGTGACTTAATAGTGAGAGTTAGGTGACTTAATAGTGAGAGTAATATGACTTAATAGTGAGAGTTAGGTGACTTAATAGTGAGAGTAATATGACTTAATAGTGAGAGTTAGATGACTTAGTAGTGAGAGTTAAGTGACTTAATTGTGAGAGTTAGGTGACTTAATAGTGAGAGTTAGGTGACTTAATTGTGAGAGTTAAGTGACTTAATAGTGAGAGTAATATGACTTAATAGTGAGAGTTAGGTGATTTAACAGTGACAGTTAGGTGACTTTACAGTGAGATTTAGGTGACTTTACAGTGAGAGTTAGATGACTTAATAGTGAGAGTTAGATGACCTAATAGTGAGAGTTAGATGACTTAATAGTGAGAGTAATATGACTTAATAGTGAGAGTTAGATGACTTAATAGTGAGAGTTAGGTGACTTAATAGTGAGAGTTAGGTGACTTTATAGTGAGAGTTAGGTGACTTTATAGTGAGAGTTAGATGACTTTATAGTGAGAGTTAGGTGACTTAATAGTGAGAGTTAGGTGACTTAATAGTGAGAGTTAGGTGACTTCATAGTGAGAGTTAGGTGACTTTATAGTGAGAGTTAGGTGACTTAATAGACGACTTTTTTTTTTTAACGTCTTCAAAATAACATAAGATATTAACGTGACATGCTAATTTATTTCAAAATGCCGCGCATGTGTTTTATGTCCTGAACTATTTGCTGTAACCGAGGCAGTAATCCTACAAGATATGTAACATTTAATGTCTTCTCTTCCGGTTTTAAGTACAGTAGAAAGAAACTCTGAGGTAGTACCACGGCATAGCCATTATGCAAGTGACCGTGAATGGCTGCCCATGACAACGTTTTGCACACGGCAAATTATGATCATTTATAATGTGGACTCTACCGGGTTTTTAAACCTCGAATTAAAGCATATTTATTTAAGTTACTTCTAGGTTCATTCTAAAACACAAGTCCTGTATTTTGGGAAATAAATAATTATGTTTAGTTATGAAAAACTTGTTTATTTTTTGTTTGCGCCTTCTTATTTCGGAGTCATGGGGATCGAAATAACCGAGGTTAAGTGGCAAATTTGGCAGCCTTTTGTGCTCGAGATATCAAGGGTTATAAAAGACAAAGAGAGAATTTGACGGATCCACTTCAAAAAGTCGACATAACAGGGCTGGCGAGTTAACCGAGGTCGAGATTAGCGGGTTCGACTGTACATATAAAAAAAGGATCCCACCATAATGTAGTGCTTTTAAGACGAAAGTGACCACAGGAACCGATCGCAGTCAACAATGCGAAGTCTACATCACGTGGCCTTTAGGCGCGATTAATAATTGAAAAATTTCCTTTTAGTGTCCGTCCTTCATCTACCCCGCCCCACCTCTCATTCGACCATAAACCGCATTAATACGTCTTCCACCTGCATTTCGCGGCCGCTCCCCCGCGCGCTCTCGGCACACACAGCAGCACACCACCGAGGCAGGGCGAGTGAGTGAGCGAGTGAGTGAGCGAGGCCATGGCGAGGCAAATGATTCCGCCGAGCGCTCACAAAGATCCCCCTTCCCCCCCCCCGGCCCCCACTCCCCCCCCTTCTCCAGCGTGCAAGTCTCTTCCTCATCGCGATGACGGCCGCAGATGCTCCAGGCCGCGTGTACCCCACCATCTGCTTGGGGGTTTGTTCTATAACTACACAAGGCAACAAACAACTCGTTCGCCACCAAGTCGGTGGCCGGCCGTGACGACGACGACAACGACTCGTGGTGCTTCAGTTCTTCAGTTGTTGATTATTACTATTACCGCTGGTGAAAATATTTCTTCATCACATGTGATTTATGTTATAATTTTTTTTTTTTTTTTTTTACACCGGTG
>CAXITT010000038.1:1592668-1615316 GCA_964033795.1 Lymnaea stagnalis
GTCTACACCCCCCCCCCCCTTGATACGTCACTGCACACTTTTTATTTCACGCCCATGAACTATATCAAATATTCTGATGTCCCATTCACTTTTAAACCGAATATTTTTATGCCATACTTAAATTGAGATGATTCATTTTCCTGTAAGTAAATAGTACGCACCAAACGGGGTTATTTAAAAAATAAATAATCGGGAATTATATTTTGCGCTCTGTTGAACTCATTATTGAACCATGCTTTCTTTTAAACATTTAGAATCATTTGTAATATATCATACCAAATTCGTTAATCAGGAAGAAGTCCATTAGGAAGCAGTCTATTAGGAAGCAGTCTATTAGGAAGAAGTCCATTAGGAAGCATTCTATTAGGAAGCAGTCTACGAATGACACCAGAAGCGTCATAAAATAATAATAACAATACAGTTTATTATTTGAAAATCAGGCTTCATCCCCAAAGGCTCGAAGCGCGTTACAAAAATATATATAAGAGATAATGACATTTACCTAATATTTTTAAAGATTTTAAATCATTAAAAAAATATACAAGTGTGACGGAGAAGAAGAAGGCAAACTTTGCAAACTTAAGAATAGGGTATTTAGTTTTAGAAGTTTTTTATTGCATGCCAGCATGTATTTAAGACTCTCTTCAGTTTTGACAGGATAAAATCAAATTACAAAAAACTTTACTTTTAAATCAAATGTATTTTTTCCCCATAATTCACTGAATTGTCCTATAATGTGCCACCCCAATGGACTCATCAAGCGTCATGCCGTGATTCGGCATATGCCTTTTGTAATAACTCCGAGAATTTCCAAAGCAGGCATTCCGCTTTAGTTTTCCCTGAAAATGAATTGTCTACATGCGACCCATTCAGGTTGATGTGGCCCGCAAACGTGCATTATCTACATGCGACATTGATGCTGGTGTGGCACATAAACATATAATATCTACATGCGACATTCACGATGGTGTGGCACATAAACATATACTATCTACATGCGACATTCACGATGGTGTGGCACATAACCATATACTATCTACATGCGACATTCACGATGGTGTGGCACATAAACATATAATATCTACATGCGACATTCACGATGGTGTGGTACATAAGCATATAATATCTACATGCGACATTCACGATGGTGTGGCACATAAACATATACTATCTACATGCGACATTCACGATGGTGTGGCACATAAACATATAATATCTACATGCGACATTCACGATGGTGTGGCACATAAACATATAATATCTACATGCGACATTCACGATGGTGTGGCACATAAACATATACTATGTACATGGGACATTCATGATGGTGTGGCACATAAACATATAATATCTACATGGGACATTCACGCTGGTGTGGCACATAAACATATAATATCTACATGGGACATTCACGCTGGTGTGGCACATAAACATATATACTATCTACATGGGACATTCACGCTGGTGTGGCACATAAACATATAATATCTACATGGGACATTCACGCTGGTGTGGCACATAAACATATATACTATCTACATGGGACATTCACGCTGGTGTGGTCCATAAACACGTAATATCTACATGATACATTCACACAGACCTGACCCATAAGCTCGCGTTGGCCGTTGTTCATCATTTCCCCCATTTAAATTATCCCCCTTTATTGAAACCTGGCCAGTGTCATAGTGCTGTAACTCTCCAGAGATTGAAAACATCACCGTTGACTTGCGGCTCTTTTGCCCCTTGCACGCCTCTGGCGTCATCAATTCTTAGTGTCGCCCTGTCATTGCAAGCCATGTATTCCAACAATCTATAGGCGCGCTGGAAAGTGTGAGGGGGGGGGGCGCTCTAGCACTAACATTCTCTTAGTTGGGGCACTAAAAAGTCTGTGCAGCCCACCTCGCCCACCCGTCTCCACCCCCCTCCTGATGTAGACACAGGGGCCGGCCATGTCTTCCCTTCGCACGCAATCAACGGACAACATGTCAGAAAATTGTTTACTTTGGACATTAATGTTTCTTTTTTTTTTTTTTATCCAATCAAATCCCTCCAACCGCCTTAGCCCCCACACACCACACCACACCCACAAACAGAACCATAAACTCGCACACACTCTCGCTCGTGACACACATATGACGTTGTTAAGCCGGGACTGTGTGGCTATTATGACAGATGACACACGAGTGACAATCATTCGCGTGTGTCGATGGAAAAATAATATAATACAAAAAAAATCTTGCATAAATTGTCAACAGCAAATAAACCTACATTACATTCAATCATTAGTTTGTAACAATCAATCAATCATAGGCGTTAAACAAGAAAGTCATACCTATCTAGACAACAGATATCTTTCAGAACCAAGCGATAAACAGGGGCGTAGGAAAGGGGGAGGAGGGGGGGGGGCTGTCCATCCCAGGTAATATTTTTTTTTTTAGAGGAAGGCATTTTAGTCAAAAGCAGAGGGGTTTCTTTTCGTGGAACATATGGCATCATAAATCTTGGACCCACCGCCCCCCCCCCAGTAACAATCAATCAATCATAGGCGTTAAACAAGAAAGTCATACCTATCTAGACAACAGATATCTTTCAGAACCAAGCGATAAACAGGGGCGTAGGAAAGGGGGAGGATGGGGGGGGGGCTGTCCATCCCAGGTAATATTTTTTTTTTTAGAGGAAGGCATTTTAGTCAAAAGCAGAGGTGTTTCTTTTCGTGGAACATATGGCATCATAAATCTTGGACCCACCGCCCCCCCCCCGAGGGGAACTAGTCCTAGCTACGCCACTGGCGATAACCACTCAGTTTTAGGTAAGAATGAGCTATGCCTCTTTTCAAATGGATAGCTTTTTTTTTTTTTTTTTTTTGGGGGGGGGGGGAACTTGTGGTGGACTCTGGTCAGCGTTGACTTAAACATCACAATACCATGAAGAACCCACCATGAGTTCATCAAAAAATGTATTTCTTAAATGTATTCCATCACTGACATTAGGATATAGAAATTATGTGAATATATAAATTACTAGGGCTTATCCGGGTGCAGATTTTTCTCCACGGGTCCGGGTATTTTGAGAAAATATCCAGTGGGTCATCGTGTTACATTTAAAAAAAAAGGTTAACTTCTAAATTTCTATAATATGCAGCAAAGAAGTCGGGTGCCCTAATGTCGTAGTAAGAGTGCGCTGCCTTCGTCAACCATTTGTTTTAAGAAATAACCCACTGAACAGGCAGTGCCCGGATCCCGGCATAGAGATGGCGTTGTCCGAAATCCCGACAGTCGTTCATTGTGTAACAAAGACCTGCGAGACAACAGGCGCGGTGAGACGAAAATTAGGAATAGCTTCCTGTGCCAGGATACTCAGGAAGAAGACTCACAGGCGCACACATGCCCAAAGGGAAAGGACCCAGTTCTGTGTGGGTGTGCATCCCCTGAACCAAGATGTGAAAAAAAAACCAAAAAAAAAACCAGTGACTTTTAAAAAAAATAAAAAAAAAATGTCTAAAGTAAAATAATCAACCTATTAACTGGGAGTTCAGATGTGACGCATGAAGCTAGCTGCGTGGCAGCCTTTTTTTTTTCACAGTCAGAACTCTTACTATAAAGCATGTGGGGTTGTGTGAGCCTCTGAGACTGATGCTCGGAATGTTGCGGACTTGAGGTGCCATTTGTTGCTTTTAGTATTACTATTTTTTTTAAAAACAAATCTTTCTTTTTAAAGTTTACATAAAGTGGCATTAGATAGATCAATCAGAGCAATCACTTTTTTTAATCCGTCACACCGACACGAAGTGAAGGAGACTTAAGTCTGAGCAAGTATGGTACTTTAAATCAATATACAATTTTGATTTTTTTTTTTTTAACTTAAAAAAAAATATGTGGCCTTAGAATTTACTATAAACAATACAAAAATCGATTAAATTTACAAAAATCCCCAATTATTTTAAAGTGTATTCCTTGAAATTCCAGAATTTGAGATGTCAAGCCAAAGTTCACAAAGTTCCTTAATTCCACCTTTTACATCCGTCACTGGGGACCAAAGTTTCCTGGGTTCCACCTTCTATATTCGACACTGGCAATACTATAATCAATCGGTATCTCAACACTGATCATGAAAACCCCAAGTTGATCCACGAAAAAAAGTCTACGATTGAGTTTCTTTCTTGCACCTTTATCTTTTTAAAGAACTGTTGGAGAATACGAATATCTTGCGATCAATTGATTTTTATTGAAGGGCTTCACTCTGCAATAATCTCGTTGATATAGCTTGTTAGTGGCTGATTTGAAAAAAAAAAAAAAGTTCTTTAAAAAAATATTCCCACATTTGGGTTAGTTGAATATGAATGTTAAATTAGATCGTAGACGAAAAACTAAAAATTTAAAGATCTAATGCTTATGCGAAATGAGTTTTGATTGGGCAAAGAGCTAACTATTTTTTTTTTCTGCTGGAAAAAGAAATATCAATTGATATATTTCAATTTTTTTTTTTTATTTATATGATTGGATGAATTTAAACTATTTTTTATTAATAATTTCTAAAAGAAAAATGATCTTAAATAGAAATTCTCATTAAATAATTACTCCCTATACAGAAATAAACTTCTAATTTAAGTATTTAAAATAATAAAGTTGTCGCCCCCCCCCCAACACCCCCATCTTTTAGACAATAATTTTGCAATAAAAAAATGGACGCAGATATTTCACATCTTTGAAACTATCGACCAGCTATTTCCATCTGATGTTGTCCTTCAACATGGACCCTGTAATGTGTCTAATACCTTCTCCTAGCACGCAGGCTTAGCATCTTAGCCTGGCCTCGTTGCATGTGTCCAATACCCTCTCCAGGCAGGCAGGTTTAACAACCTAGCCTGACCTCAATGCATGGGTCCAATACCTTCTCCCGGCAGGCAGGTTTAGCACCATAGCCTGATCTCGGTGAATGTGCCCAATACCTTCTCCCGGCAGGCAAGTTTAACATCCTAACCTGATCTCGGTGAATGTGTCCAATACCTTCTCCCGGCAGGCAAGTTTAGCATCCTAACCTGATCTCGGTGAATGTGTCCAATACCTTCTCCCGGCAGGCAAGTTTAGCATCCTAACCTGATCTCGGTGAATGTGTCCAATACCTTCTCCCGGCAGGCAAGTTTAGCATCCTAACCTGATCTCGGTGAATGTGTCCAATACCTTCTCCCGGCAGGCAAGTTTAGCATCCTAACCTGATCTCGGTGAATGTGTCCAATACCTTCTCCCGGCAGGCAGGTTTAGCAACGAAGAAGAGCTGCGAAGAGTGTGTTAATTCTCCACCATTGCCTCAGGCCGTAGGGCAAATTTCCAAATCACACCTTGAACTGAATGATCATGACAGTGAACCCCAAAACAATATTTCATATTATAAAAAAGGAATTTTAGAAAACATGTTGATTGTAACTGTATATATTTGCTACGTGTGTGTGTTTTTTATGTTAAAAAAAAACTAAACAAGATTTGAATTTGGGTATTTTTATAAATAGAAAATTTGACAAAAGCAGGAGAAAGGCAACAGCACATGGTGTCCCTTTTAACAGCGACACGAGGAGATTTTTCAACTACACGCCATAGATAGTCCTTACGACACGAATAGTTTAGTTGTTTTTAAACTCCATAGTTTTATCGAATTTATAAGACAAATGGTGTCCCCCTAAAAAATAGGGCTGTCCTTAAAAATTGTAAAGATTCCAAATATTTTTCAGTAACTATTTTATTTACGATTTCTATTTGGTTGCTCTGTCATTCGGTTTGTTTGTGATGGAATTTTTCATCTCAATTTCGGAATCACTTCTTGTGAACCAATTAAGCTAAGACTTTGTTAAATTTGCCCACTTCCAATGACAATACAAACGTTCATGATCAGTAGGTCACCAGTGATCTCCACTTAACCTCTGCGGGTCAAATCTTGCATCTCAATTTCTACCCCATTTCCTAATTTACAATTGAGCTGAAAATTTGTAGACCTACCCACGCCGAAAATTCATTGATTGAATACTAATACAGTGCTTGTATCCTGCAAGTCATCAGTCATCCAACAACAATCCTGCTGTTTAGCATGCTCACATCGCTCTGATCTTCTTAAATCTGTTGAAAGAAAAAAAATTCTTTAAATGCTTCTTAAATGATTTTTTTGTATCATTTTCAATTTCCCTCAAAGATTGAGGCAAACTGTTCCATTAATTTTGGCACCATCGCTTCAAAAGAGCGCACTCCGTAATGACTTCTTTCTCTGTCCATCCACACTGGGGGCTCTCAGTGAGGAGTCCTTGAAGGTCACGTGTGTTTAGAATCGGTTCTTTAAGATATTCCGTTGCGGAGCCTTCTATACAGCTGTACACGCCAGGGACATAACTTTGTGGTCAGTTCGCTCACTCACAGGAAGCCAGTGGAGATTGTTAGAACTGGGGTGATATGGTCAGGGTTCTTTTATCCGCGATACAATGCGTGCTGCAGTATTTTGTACCATCTGGAGTCTCTGAATTTGTTTATGTTGGTTTTTTTTTTGTTTTTTGTTTGCATCTCTGACAACAAATGTTAAACTGGGAATACATAAACCGAACCTGTGAGTGAAATCAATTTAATTAGATCGGACATTTAAAATAAAAAAAAAAAGTATTTAAAAAAAAAGGAAATAGAAAGGATGCTGGGACAAAAGAAATTTGAGCAGTGGCGTCTCAAGGGTGGGTGCCATCCACTGATTTAAACTCATGGTGTCAGCCCCTCTGGAATTCATCACGGACCATCGTCCGCAAAGCTCTGGTGTCAAACCATCTTAGGTAACACAAAGCTATGTGGTCAAACCATATTAGGTAACACAAAGCTCTGTTGTCAAAACATCTTAGGTAACACAAAGCTCTGGCGTCAAAACATCTTAGGTAACACAGAGCTCTGGTGTCAAAACATCTTAGGTAGCACAAAGCTCTGGTGTCAAACCATCTTAGGTAACACAAAGCTCTGGTGTCAAAACATCTTAGGTAACACAGAGCTCTGGTGTCAAAACATCTTAGGTAACACAAAGCTCTGGTGTCAAAACATCTTAAGTAACACAGAGCTCTGGTGTCAAAACATCTTAGGTAACACAAAGCTCTGTTGTCAAAACATCTTAGGTAGCACAAAGCTCTGGTGTCAAACCATCTTAGGTAACACAAAGCTCTGGTGTCAAAACATCTTAGGTAACACAGAGCTCTGGTGGCAAAACATCTTAGGTAGCACAAAGCTCTGGTGGCAAACCATCTTAGGTAGCACAAAGCTCTGGTGTCAAAACGCCTTCGGTAACACAGAGCTCTGGTGGCAAACCATCTTAGGTAACACAGAGCTCTGGTGGCAAACCATCTTAGGTAACACAAATCTCTGGTGTCAAAACATCTTAGGTAACACAAAGCTCTGGTGTCAAAACATCTTAGGTAACACAGAGCTCTGGTGGCAAACCATCTTAGGTAACACAAAGCTCTGGTGGCAAACCATCTTAGGTAACACAAAGCTCTGTGGTCAAAACATCTTAGGTAACACAAAGCTCTGTTGTCAAAACATCTTAGGTAACACAAAGCTCTGGTGTCAAAACATCTTAGGTAGCACAAAGCTCTGGTGTCAAACCATCTTAGGTAACACAGAGCTCTGGTGTCAAAACATCTTAGGTAACACAAAGCTCTGGTGTCAAACCATCTTAGTTAACACAGAGCTCTGGTGTCAAAACATCTTAGGTAACACAGAGCTCTGGTGGCAAACCATCTTAGGTAACACAAAACTCTGTGGTCAAAACATCTTAGGTAACACAAAGCTCTGGTGTCAAAACATCTTAGGTAACACAGAGCTCTGGTGTCAAAACATCTTAGGTAACACAAAGCTCTGTTGTCAAAACATCTTAGGTAACACAGAGCTTTGGTGTCAAAACATCTTAGGTAACACAAAGCTCTGGTGTCAAAACATCTTAGGTTACACAAAGCTCTGGTGTCAAAACATCTTAGGTAGCACAAAGCTCTGGTGTCAAAACATCTTAGGTAGCACAAAGCTCTGGTGTCAAAACGCCTTAGATAACACAGAGCTCTGGTGTCAAAACATCTTAGGTAACACAGAGCTCTGGTGTCAAAACATCTTAGGTAACACAGAGCTCTGGTGTCAAAACATCTTAGGTAGCACAAAGCTCTGGTGTCAAAACATCTTAGGTAGCACAAAGCTCTGGTGTCAAAACGCCTTAGGTAACACAGAGCTCTGGTGTCAAAACATCTTAGGTAACACAGAGCTCTGGTGTCAAAACATCTTAGGTAACACAAAGCTCTGGTGTCAAAACATCTTAGGTAGCACAAAGCTCTGGTGTCAAAACATCTTAGGTAACACAAAGCTCTGGTGTCAAAACATTTTAGGTAACACAAAGCTCAGGTGTCAAAACATCTTAGGTAAACAAAGCTCTGGTGTCAAAACATCTTAGATAACACAAAGCTCCGGTGTCAACCTCCTTCGTTGATACGAAGCCCCGGTGACAAGCTGATTTGTTGAATGGGTGCTCTTGTGACAATCTGTGCAGATAACATAATGCTCTTGTGAAAATCTGTGCAGAAAATATAATGCTCTTGTGACAATCTGTGCAGATAACATGATGCTCTTGTGACATTCTGTGTAGATAACATAATGCTCTGGTTGAACCATGCTTAGGTGACACCATTCTCTTGTGACAACGTGATTAACCGACACGAAGCTCTTGTGACAACTCGATTGGCCGACATGATGCTCCTGTGACAGCTTGATGACGTGATGGGTTGCTCTTGATTAACTGACACGATGCTCTTGTGACATGGTGTGAACAAACTCTGCACCGATGTTAAGTCTTCTATGCATTTAAAAAACTAACAAATCACACAATCTTACTTCGAACATTCAAAAGTGGCAGTCTGTTTTCTTCCTGAAAGTAAGTTAGGCAACAATACCCGCTCCCACACATTTCCTGAAAGTAAGTTAGGCAACAATACCCGCTCCCACACATTTCCTGAAAGTAAGTTAGGCAACAATACCCGCTCCCACACATTTCCTGAAATAAGTTAGGCAACAATACCCGCTCCCACACATTTCCTGAAAGTAAGTTAGGCAACAATACCCGCTCCCACACATTTCCTGAAAGTAAGTTAGGCAACAATACCCACTCCCACACATTTCCTGAAAGTAAGTTAGGCAACAATACCCCAACCCCACACATTTCCTGAAAGTAAGTTAGGCAACAATACCCCACCCCACACATTTCCTGAAACTAAGTTAGACAACAATACCCCCTCCCACACACCAAAGTTACTTCCAAAGAAGGTCTCCCCTTTCCCCCACCCCCTAGGTTCAACACTGGCCGTTTGATTAGGTCAAGACATCTGGATGTGTCTGATCTCCCATGTCCAACATTTAAGATTTCTGTAACAGATTTTTTATTCTAAGATTGAATCCCGATGTGGTCTTTTGACGGCGTTAATACAACCAATTAGACCCTTATTAGCAGCCCTGAAAAATGTTACATTGGAAGAAGACCAAAAAACAATGGGGGGGGGGGGGGGGAAGGAGGTTTTTCCAACTGATGTGTCAGATTTTGATGTCAACGTTCATAAAAAGGTGAAAGTGCAAAAAATAAAAACTCAAAATATTTTTGCTTAATTACAGAGAAGATCATGTCGTAACATAAATAAAACAAGATGTTTAAAAAAATAATTTGAAATGAAATTTAATTTGCAGATTTCATAAAAATCTATTTAAGGGATGATACGTAGGTAGATATTTAAGGCTGAGAAGGGGCATAGGCCCTAAAACAAGGACAAAAAGAGACAGATTTTCAAAGAGTGCACTGACATTTAATTACCTTCAGCACCTAAATATAAAGACAGACCAGTAATGGCTGAAATGGTTGGGGGGAGGGGGGGGGCAATTTTTTTTTACAAAATACTTAGGGGTGGCATTATAAGGCACCTGCATTTTTTTCTTCAATTTTTTTTTTTTTTTTTTTTTTTTTTTTTTACGTCACTAAACCTAGCAGCAAGGGATGCTAAGGATTAAAAGGGACTAAGGATAATTTTGTTTCGACAATTTAAAAAAAAAAAATTTTCTATTTTCAGACAATGAGAAAATTCGACATATCGACATTCTGTCTGGCCATCTCTTCTCAGCCCTATTATGTCTAATCTAGACCGAGTTAAATAGAGGAGGTTATGTGCAGATCAAAAATACGACATGAACGTGAACAAAACAAGACGTCACTCTTAACTCAAGGGGGGGGGGTCACCGGGGGGGGCGGCATTTGAGAGGCATGTTCTTCTATGATGACATGAAATGACACGTTCAACGTAGACCCATAGACCCATGCGGCAGCAGTGGCGTAGCCGCCACGAGTCAGTGCTGCTCAGGGCGGGGCCAAGAATTTAGCCGTCCCCTTTTCTACGAACTAACATTTGCAGTTGGCCGGCCGAAGATGTCATCCCTCCGTATAAAAAAGGAAAAAAAAAAGTTCCACCAGGGGGGGGTGCACTGCTCCATCCGCCCCCCCCCCCCCCCCCCAAACGTTATGCCACAGTTTGACAGCGGAAATAATATACAATTAAATAACGAACGAGTTTCTTCTAACTTTCCTGCACATAAACTCAGTTAAAATGTATGAAGGGTAAACAAAATATGTGACAATTGGAGTTTTAGAAGTGAGGGCGAAGGAGAAACAGACTGCATATATTATTTATTTAAGTAAATCATTTTATTATTTTTTTTTTTTTTTAAGCCATTCTATCTCTTGTGGAATTTGTTGCTCAAAAACATGGCCACTTTCGGTATATCCGCCAGTGCCCTTCTGAATTATCTTCAAATAATATAATATCAATTGCACATTTGTATTGTTTATAGAAACACTTAAAAATTAGTGCGACATTTTCCTTACTAAGACAACTAAAACTATCAAAGATAGATGACTGATGAATATCTATGATTAAAGGGGCAGCATTGGTCGATCTCGCCTATAGACCTAAACTTTCTAAGACTTTCTGAGACTGGCAATGCACGTGACGTGACCGCACTGCCACCCAGCCGCTCGATCTTATAATATAATTTAATAATATAATAGAATATTAAAATAAACGTTATATAGGCTCATTAATTTTTAAAAAAAAATTATTTTTTTTAATATCACAGGATTTGATACTTTCATTTGCTGAAAAATGTGAAGAATAATTCAGCTATTAGCGAAATAGTAACAGTTCCGGGTCAAATTATTATTGAATATCAACAGCGTTATAGCAATATTTTTAGCTGTCCATTTTTTTTCTCCTAATATTCAGAGTTCAGAGTGAACGACCAAATCAAACACCCTTGTGACATGACATCAACACAGAAGTTATCGTTTAAGTCTCTTAGACCTAAATACTTATACTATGTATATCCATCTCTCAGTCTTATACCTATATTCCTGTATAGCGAACTCTCAGTCCTATACAAATATCCATCAGCCCTGTACGTTTACTGTCTATGTCTCAACCTTGCCACTACGGCCTGTCTGCCTATGTCTCAACCTTGCAAGTGCACTCTGTCTCATATCTCAACCTTGCAAGTACGGTCTGTCTGCCTATGTCTCAACCTTGCAAGTACACTCTGTCTGGCTATGTCTCAACCTTGCAAGCACAGTTTGTCTGCCGATGGCTACGCCAAAGAAAGGACAGTTCCAGGGGACACAATCAATTTCTCTGTAAATTTCTCCCATACACGACGTTCGCGTGTTTCCTCTCGGTGCTGTCCCCTTGGAAAGAAATTGAAAGACTTGCTTCCTGTTAAAAGCTCTCTAACTATTCCTTCCCCTTTCTTTTTTTTTTCTTTACTCCCTTCCCCGCCGACCCCAGCGTCCCCCACCTTCCCCCTTCCCCTCGCATGTAAAGACCTGATTATGAAGCGCCATTCTATTTGTTTGAATTGCCATGTCTAAATCAGCGCTTTAAAAAAAACATATATTGATTTCTTACTTAAAATATTCCCCACGAGAGATGCAATCTTTAAAAATAACACGCTTTCCCTTCTTTCTTTCTTTCTTTCTTTTTTCTCCCTCCCCCCCCCCTTTTTTTTTTCTTCTCTACCTGAAGATTTGTGTGAGGTTGTGATTTAAGGTGCAGTCAAGCTGTTGAGTGGGGGACAACACAACCAATCAATTTTTTTTTCTTTTCTTACTGAAGTTTTTTGTGAGGTTTTGATTTAAGGTGCAGTCAAGTTGTTGAGTGTTTTACAACACAACCAATCATCACACTTCTGTGGTCTTGATTGTTCTTTTGATGGGATGGATCGTTAGAGAAATGGTCGGGGGGGGGGGGGTGTTGTTTGGTTTTTTTACGGTGCAAAAACGTTTCAATAAATTAGAACTTGGTGCTTTGGGGTTGAAGAAAATCTTGAGGAAAACGAAAGCAATGCGAGAAATCAAAAAGTTATTAAGAGTAACTTAGCCGGACAGCTAATCTGACACGCTGCATGTTATCATCCGCATGTCCACAATCACGTTATAACATCCTCACTGCACTGCTGACACGCGACCCTGTACTGATATGTTCTCATGGCATACGCCCTTTCGATAGTATGGTCTCATGGCATACGCCCTTTCGATAATATGGTCTCATGGCATACGCCCTTTCGATAGTATGGTCTCATGGCATACGCCCTTTCGATAGTATGGCCTCATGGCATACGCCCTTTCGATAGTATGGTCTCATGGTATACGCCCTTTTGATAGTATTTCTCATGGCATACGCCCTTTCGATAGTAAGGTCTCATGTCATATGCCCTTTGGATAGTAAGGTCTCATGACAAGACTGCAAACGACCTGCCCTGATGAGCCACAACTATCTGACCAAGTGAATACTTTTATAAAGTGATATCTGTCATTTAATAATGATGTGTGTTTCATAATGATGTTTGTTTGATTATGATGTATATTTAGTAATGGTGTATCTCGCAGGCCTTGGTGACTTTGTTTGATCTTTTTTTCCGGACACTTTTTGGACATCTGTTGGACATGTTTTTTGGAAATTTGTTGGATATTTGTTGGACATGTTTTTTACACCTCGGCGTTTAAACTGTCAACTGTCATTTTAGTACCTAACTAAGACAACTGTCATTTTAGTACATAACTAAGTCAACTGTCATTGTTAGTAAATAACTAAGTCAACTGTCATTGTTAGTACATAACTAAGTCAACTGTCATTTTAGTACATAACTAAGTCAACTGTCATTGTTAGTACATAACTAAGTCAACTGTCATTGTTAGTACATAACTAAGTCAACTGTCATTGTTAGTACATAACTAAGTCAACTGTCATTGTTAGTACATAACTAAGTCAACAGTCATTGTTAGTACATAACTAAGTCAACTGTCATTTTAGTACATAACTAAGTCAACTGACATTGTTAGTACATAACTAAGTCAACTGTCATTTTAGTACATAACTAAGTCAACTGTCATTGTTAGTACATAACTAAGTCAACTTTCATTGTTAGTACATAACTAAGTCAACTGTCATTGTTAGTAAATAACTAAGTCAACTGTCATTGTTAGTACATAACTAAGTCAACTGTCATTGTTAGTACATAACTAAGTCAACTGTCATTTTAGTACATAACTAAGTCAACTGTCATTTTTAGTACATAACTAACTCAACTGTCATTGTTAGTACATAACTAAGTCAACTGTCATTGTTAGTACATAACTAATTCAACTGTCATTGTTAGTACATAACTAAGTCAACTGTCCTTGTAGTACATAACTAAGTCAACTGTCATTTTTGTACATAACTAAGTCAACAGTCATTGTTAGTACATAACTAAGTCAACTGTCATTTTAGTACATAACTAAGTCAACTGACATTGTTAGTACATAACTAAGTCAACTGTCATTTTAGTACATAACTAAGTCAACTGTCATTGTTAGTACATAACTAAGTCAACTTTCATTGTTAGTACATAACTAAGTCAACTGTCATTTTAGTACATAACTAAGTGAACTGTCATTTTAGTACATAACTAAGTCAACTATCATTTTAGTACATAACTAAGTCAACTGTCATTTTAGTACATAACTAAGTCAACTGTCATTTTAGTACATAACCAAGTCAACTGTCCTTGTAGTACATTACGAAGTTATCTTCCCTTATAGCACTTGGGGGTTAATTGGCGGGTGGAATGAGTCAAGCTGTAGAGCTATTCTAGATGGCGCTGTAGACAACCCCATGAACTGCTTAAACCGACAGCTATTCTTGATGGAGCTATAGAAAATCCCGGGACTAGCTTAGACAGCTATTCTTAATGGGGCTATGGAAAATCCCTGGACTAACTTAGACAAGACAGCTGTTCTTGATGGGGCTATAGAAAATCCCTGGACTAACTTAGACAAGACAGCTATTCTTGATGGGGCTATAGAAAATCCCTGGACTAACTTAGACAGACAGCTATTTTTGATGAGGCTATAGAAATCCCGAGACCACTTACATCAGACCAAACTATTTTTTAGTGCTTATTTATTTTTTATCTGTTTTGTAATATTTACAATTTAAGAATTCTCTTTGTGATATTTGTACAACTTCCACCTCGTCAAGATTAGAGACAGTCAGCCATTTCTGGGGGTCAAAAAGGTATTACTGTCTTTTCTGTATTTCTGTGCTATTTCTTCTTCCCATTAATTTATTATTTTTTTTTTTTCAATATCTTGTGTATGAATTTTACTGATCATTTAATTAACGCTTAACTATAGTGTTTACTCACACACATTTTTGGTGTCTTTCATCGGCTTACCGTATCTAAGGTTTGTCCAACTCTCTCAAAGGCTCCAACGTTTTGCACAAGTCCGGCCTCTCCGAGAGACCAGTAACTTGTACAACTTCTGTCTCTGGGAGTGACCAGCAATTTGCACAATGTCTGCCTCCCCGAGAGAGCTGCAATCGGTACAACTTCTACCTCTCCGAGACACCAGCAATTTGTTCTACTACTGCCTCTCCGATAAACCAGAAACGTGTACAACTTCTCCCCCTCCGTGACACCAGCAATTTTACACATTCTACCTCTCCGAGAGAACAGCATTTTGTACAACTGCCTCTACGAGAGACCAACAACTTGTTTTTTTTGTTTTTTTTTTACATCTTCTGTCCCTCCGAAGGACCAGCAATTTGTACACCGAAAGGATCCTCCTGCGGGCCGATGGTTAATTCATTCGTTCCTTCCATCATACATGCATTATTCATCTGTTTGCTTGATCATCCTTCCATCCATCAGGCGGCCGTAATGATACGGCGGTGTAGCTCTAGCTTTGTCTATGTGGCTATCCATCACGGGGCCAATCAAACGAGCCGGCTGCTTCAAGGCGCGGGAGCACTTCCATCGCTGTCTACAACTCTGTCAGGGCGGAAACAAGTTTAGGGGTTCAATGGGGTGCTCACCATAAAAAATGGTCTTTTCCTTTGGAATTAAAAAAAAACCAAAAACATTGAAACCAATTAAAGTTTATTTGAACTTTTTTCTTTTCTTTTTTTGTTTTTTGTGGGGGGGAGGGGGGGGGGTGGTGACAATTCCGTTTCGCTTGTTGCTT
Source organism: Lymnaea stagnalis (assembly GCA_964033795.1). Lineage (NCBI taxonomy): Eukaryota > Metazoa > Mollusca > Gastropoda > Lymnaeidae > Lymnaea > Lymnaea stagnalis. Next base: position 1,608,257 of record CAXITT010000038.1, read on the forward strand.
GGAAACGGTTTTATTTTCCCATGAATTATTTGCGTTTGTGGCTAACAGTGATTCGATATTTTACTATTTATCAAGGATTTTCTTATACAAATATTTTTTTTTAAAAACCCCCCACTAAAATCGATCCGTAAGACGGAACTGCTCGTGTCTTGGAAGTACTGTATATAAGTATTTGTTTTTGTCTCTTGAATTTATGCACGAATCTTCAATTCATAATTGTCGGACCGAGTAAGAGGTGATTTGAATAAGAAGGCGATGATAGAATAATGAGTCATGCAGTTGAGGGTGTCAACATGAGTTTATAGAATCATGTTTAACAGACACCAAGGTTGTGACTTTATACAACTTTTCGACAAATCAATTCCTCTGTGTCGGCCTGTCACTGCCTGTCTGTCTGTCTATCTGTGTGTCCTCTATTTCTGTTTGGACTCTAGGTCTCTCCCTCTCTCACTCTCTCTCTCCCTCCCTCCCTCTCTCTCCCCCTCTCTCCCTCTCTCTCTCCCTCCCTCCCTCTCTCCCTCCCTCCCTCCCTGTTTGTATATCAAATCAGTATCCTCAGTGAAATTCCAGTATTTAAACTTATAGCATTCGTGACGAAAGAAGAAACGGCTCCTGGCTATAACACATTTTTCTCTCCACCACTTGAATTTCATAAAATTAAATATTGAATGCCAACTCGGCAATACAAATAGTATTTTTTTGAATTAACTGACTTAATATTTGAATTAGAAATAAAAAATCTGCCAAACAATTTGTAATTTTTTTTCTAAATGTTGATTAATTTATTTTCGCGGGGCCCGAAATTAAAGGGAAAAAAAAAAAATTTTCCCTGCTAGGACGCTGTAAAAAAAAAAAAATTTCCTTTCCCGATTGTTTCGTCTTCACGCTCGGATAAACGTGGGTTTGGTGGCAGCCAATTTGTGTTGGTTACTTGATGCATGGCCCGGGTCTTGGGGGCATTTTTTCCAGCATGTTAGGGGGGGGGGGGGGGGGGGGGGCAGTTGAGTCGAGGCGAGACATGCGGGTCTGTGATGATCGCGTCAAGCCACTGGGATGAATCCTGTGCTGTGATCTATTGCCGGGCCGGCGCCGGGGCCTCTGGGATTGAGAGGACTTTTCTCCCGCGGACAGAACTAAATAGCGTTGTGTTCCGTAGCTTATCTCTGCGCAGTGCAACCTTACATTCAGCTGAATACCAATGATAAATATTTTTATTTCGGCTCAAATAACCTCAGTGGGTTTTCTGGCTTCTCTCTTAAGCATTGCAAATTAAATGGGTTCTGTTTAAGGATTCCCGTACCAATTTTCTGTTTTTTTTTTGTGGGTTTTTTTTTACGTTAGTGGTCAGAATTAAAAAAAACTAAACATGAATGACTAATTATGGTTATGGTACGTGTATGTAAATTGATTATTATTTTACTGACAGGAAAAAAAAGTTTATTTTAAAACTGTCCGTGGAATAGTAAACTTATCCAAAGAAAATACCAGAAATATGACATGGACCATGTAACCGCATTGTTGTAGACAGGGTTAAATACGTACTTCAGATTTGATCAATAAACACATTTGTTATTCGGATGTTGAATTGAACAACCGCTGAAATCAAGCTTTATAAATCCTTTATAGGCAATTGTTTTTTTGTTTTGTTGTTTTTTTGTGTTTTTTTTTTGGTGTGTTTTTTTTTGTTGTGTTTTTTGCCTTTGTGTAATAGTTCGTGATTTATCATTGATATGATTGTAGCAATTGATTTTTTTTTTTGTACGGGAAAAGTTTGGTTTTTTTTTTTATCAAATGTAGTGCATGTAAAGCCCAACAGGCTCAAGATAAGTTTACACCGAAATACGTCACAAACACAGAGCACATAGCAGCAGCTGCACCATTAATCTCCTCACCAAAACACTCAACCATTGAACAAATTATGAACCTTCCTCCACCCTCTTAAAAATCAGGGGGAAAACTTTTTTTTTTGTCTGAGGTTAGGAGTGGGGCTGAAAATTTGAAAGAATGTTTTGTCATCGGCAACGAGTCTATGTGCCAAGTTTCAGCTCGATATGACAACGGAAAGTGGGCGAATGGCCTCCCGGAAATATTGCCACACACCCAGAAACACACGAACAAAAGCGAAGTTAATATAAAGAATTTTTTTTTAAAAAGTTTAACACATTTAGTAAATAAAGCGTTAAAACTCGCTAAGCATAATATACTTTGTAGCGGAATAGTTAAAACCCTTATAACTGAAATCGTTAAAATTTTTCTAACACATTTATTAATGAATGGGTTTAAACTTCCCTAACACATTCATAAATAAGAGGGTTAAAACTTTGCCTAGCACATTTATAACTGAGAGGGTTAAAACCTTTCCTAACACATTTATAACTCAAAGGGCTGAAACCTTGCCTAACACATTTATAACTGAAAAGGTTAAAACCTTGCCTAACACATTTATAACTGAACGGGTGAAAACCGTGCCAACACATTTATAACCGATAGGGCTAAAACCCTGCCTAACACATTTATAACTGAAAGGGCTGAAACCTTTCCTAACACATTTATAACTGAAAGGGCTGAAACCTTTCCTAATACATTTATAACTGAAAGGGCTGAAACCTTTCCTAATACATTTATAACTGAAAGGGCTGAAACCTTTCCTAACACATTTATAACTGAAAGGGCTGAAACCTTTCCTAATACATTTATAACTGAAAGGGCTGAAACCTTTCCTAATACATTTATAACCGAAAGGGCTAAAACCCTGCCTAACACATTTATAACTGAAAGGGCTGAAACCTTTCCTAATACATTTATAACTGAAAGGGTTAAAACTTTTACTAACACTTTTATCGCTGAAAGGGTTAAAACCTTGCCTAACACATAACACATTTGATTGTGCCTGACATCAATCTATATCTTAGCCGAGTTGCTAAAATTAAACCCTCGCATGGAGTCAAGGCCTAGTGCTCTCTCAATGGTTAAATCTGGTCTCCCCACTGAGCCATTGTCTGGGATTTACTAGAACAAAGAAGCATTTGCCGGCGTCTTCCCCAGTTATAACTGCATGTTGTACTTTGGTTTAATTGCCTGTTGTAACCTAGCAGCCACCCCAACCCGGTTACATCCCCACCCCCCCCAGCAAGTGAAGTTACCAAGTTAATAATAAAACAGTGTATGGGGAAGCGGGTTGGGTTAAGGGAAAAAAAAAGGGGGGGGGGGGCGTGATGAGAGTGAATCACGGAGATCCAGAAAGATGGAGCGGTCGATAGTTGGATAACATGCGGCACTGATTGGTTTATACTTATAGGATCGTGGTAGCACACCGTGACTTGTCTTACGTCCTGAAGTGAGATCGTATACAACTCGCCACTCGCTGTGCGTCCTTTGGTCAAGGGGTTCAACCGTACAAATCTGCGATAAAGATTCACTTTAGAGAGGAGACGAGTAGTGGACAAAACGTCCAAATGTTCAACATTTTTGTAAACAAATACTGCCGGCCGGTAATTTCAGATAATATGTATGTGCACTATATCTAAAAAGATCTGCACCGCATGTCAAAGATTAAAAAAATAGTGTCAACTCACATTTCTCACAAAATGTTTCAATGGAAAAGTAGACTCAAAACGCTATGTTCAGGACCATTCGGAAGGGGGTAAGAATGCCAAAGGGCTGCACTCGTCCCGGGCGCCAACATCAGGGGGCAGGAAACTTAGTCTATGGATAGGATTTGAAATAATGAAATAGAACGATGCCATCCCATGTACTTCAGCAAGACCAAGGGGCGCCAAAATCTTCCTTTTTAAATAGTCCGCTCCTGTCGTCACTCATTTCCGTATGTCAAGGGGGGCAGCATTTCCAGGCTGCGCCTCGGGCGCCGCTTCTACATATATATATTGTCTTACGTAATAGGTGATGAGAGTTGAGCGGATCCGTTCTTCTGTTACCGTCTTGTCCTTCTATGTCAAGCTTCCACATACCTGATCCTTGTGTTTCCTTAACACAGCCCGAACGCAGTCCTTCGTTCATATCCTTTACGGCGGTGGTTCTCAACCTTTCTAATGCCGCGACCCTTTAATATATTGCCTCCTGTTATGGCGACCCCTCAACCCCAAAATTATTTTCGTTGCTTCTTTACAAACTGTAGGGTATATGTGTTTTCCGATGGTCCAAGGCGACCCCTGTGAAAGGGTCGTTCGACCCCCCCCCCCAAAGGGGCCGTGACACACAGGTTGAGAGCCGCTGCTTTACGAGACCAAGTTGGCCGGTAGAAATGTATATTCTGTGTTATGTACATTATGAAATATATTTTATCAATTTTCTGAATTTTTTTCCTTTTGTCGCCCGTAGTTGAAAAACTTGTTTTCAGTAATTTCCAGCAAACAGACTTTTACATCAGGTACTGGAAGTCCTTACGTCTGTGCACGGCTCCCTCGACACGCGTAGATTTATTGGTATATTATTGTGGCTACACGAACCAACTAACGTCTGTTTTAAACGATGTTTAATTTTCATACAGGTCGAGATGCAAATTATTAACCTTTGATTTTGAACCTTTAACTTCACTTGTTAATTTAATTCAGTTTTTTTTTTTCTTTCTTTTAACGAACAAACGGAAGTCTGATCCACATCACCTTTTGAGAACCTTCCGTCCAATCGCGTTGACTGACAAGGGTGAAGGACAGTTCATGACAGGGGCGAATGGCTGAACCTAAGTTTGTTTTCCTTTTTTTTTTCTTCTTTTGTTTTTTTTTTTTTTTTTGACAAAAGACTTGGCTTTACTCACAAATCCGTCAAGTTTGTAGCATCAAACTTTGTTATCACATTAGGCATGATCTTGGCGTGATCTTGACGTGATCGTGATTTTGACGTCATATTGACGTGATCGTGATAGTGACGTGATCGTGACAGTGACGTGATCGTGATAGTGACGTGATCGGGATGTGATAGTGACGTGTAAGTGACGTGATCACGCCAGGCTGGTGGTGACCTCTCTTGGATTAATGCGTTTTAAAATTATATTCTACTTTTTAGTTGCGGGTAGACTCGGTCTTTAAAAGAAATTCTTTTCAACAAATTAAACCAAAAAACCAACAACAACAACAAAAAAAACAAAAAAAAACAAAAACCCAAAAAACCGCTAAGTCCCATCCAACCAGACTCTGGCCGTGCCGTCGAGAGGACTTGAATCACGCTACGGACAACTTCTTCACGACTTAAGCCAAACCTCTCGCTCGTCACCCTCCTGGACCGCACCCCCCCTCCCAACCAACCCCCACACTTCCTTCGACGGGGTGTTGGAGGACCACTGACTTGATGAGAGCGGCGCCCCCACCCTCCCCACCCTAACCCGTGTCCCGTAGAGGCCGTCACTCACCAATTAACGTCACTTGTAGCTTACCGTCTCCGGTGCTCGTCCGGGGGACCGTCCTCTGCCCGATTGTCTTTGACGTCCCGACTCGTCTCCTCTCGTGTGTGTCTCCTCTCGCGTGTGTCTCCTGTTCACAGGTCGTGTGTTTTAATCAAGCTCGTTGAACACAATTTAATTAAAGTGACTTGGTGGCTGTTACCGCGCCCCCTGGTGGTCTCCCCCGCGCCCCTTCCCCCCCTTCCTGGGCAGTCCGAATTTATCCCTCGTCAGCTGTTGAATTTAGAGAAATTGGTTGTGGAGGGGCTGCAGATTATTGAGAAAATAACAGGTGGTCCCGAACCCCAGATGTGTGGTCCCGACCCCTGATGTGTGACCCCGACCCCAGACGTGTGGCCCCGACCCCACATGTGTGGCCCCACATGTGTGGCCCCCGACACCCAGATGTGTGGCCCCGACCCCAGACGTGTGGCCCCGACCCCAGATGTGTGGCCCCCGACCCCCAGATATGTGGCCCCAACCCCACATGTGTGGCCCCCGACCACCAGATGTGTGGCCCCTGCCCCCAGATGTGTGGCCCCCGACCCCCAGATGTGTGGCCCCCGACCCCCAGATGTGTGGCCCCCGACCACCAGATGTGTGGACCCGACCCCACATGTGTAGCCAGCCCCCTACCCTAAGATGTGTGGATCCCGACCCCAGAAATGTGGCCCCGAACCCGAGATGTGCGGCTTCTATTCTTACTTCATTTCATGATGCCATCTGTGATAGTTTTGGAAAATAATATCTTTCAGTAATAAAAAAATACGTTGCATTATCAATGACTATATTGGAGCCGTTAATTTTCCTTTGCAATTAATCATTTTACGACGTTTTTCTGGACGCTAAGAGACCCCAAAGTCCTATCAATTAGCTTCGCTTTAGATCAGGGTTGGTTGTAAAAAAAAAAATATAAAAAATCGGACTGCTAATTGACCCACTTTACGTCAACATATCGAGCTGAAACCTGGCACGCGCAGACTTCGTTGCCGATGAAAAACACTTTCTATCAAATTCCGAGCAAACCCTTGGCACAATTGAAATAAGGAGGAAATTTGAAAACGAGCAGAAAGGGCATTCAATGACCTGTATTACCTGTGAAGTACGATAGTAAAACGGTGCATGATTATTATAGTGTTTAATGAAACACTCTTCACGCAGTTTATCTGCTTGTTCACATAGCATGCAGTTGTTTTTTTTAAACAATATGTTGGCATCCAAACACAACATGTGTATGCCCATATGTCCACCCTCGCGAATAACAGGATTTGAGCTATTTAAAAAAGAAAGTGTGGTAAGCGGTTGAGGGGGTGGGGTTATGATTAGAAATCGATTCTTTCCGGGGCTGGGTGAGTGCATAGGTCAGTGACGGTGCTAGGTCAGTGACGGTGCTAGGTCAGTGACGGTGCTGGGTCAGTGACGGTGCTAGGTCAGTGACTGTGCTAGGTCAGTGACGGTGCTGGGTCAGTGACGGTGCTGGGTCAGTGACGGTGCTGGGTCAGTGACGGTGCTAGGTCAGTGACGGTGCTGGGTCAGTGACGGTGCTGGGTCAGTGACGGTGCTAGGTCAGTGACGGTGCTAGGTCAGTGACGGTGCTGGGTCAGTGACGGTGCTGGGTCAGTGACGGTGCTGGGTCAGTGACGGGGCTAGGTCAGTGACGGTGCT
>CAXITT010000038.1:1615577-1627294 GCA_964033795.1 Lymnaea stagnalis
GGGGGGGGGGGGGGGGCAGAAAGAGGGGGGTTAGGTGTGGGGGGGGGTCGGGAAAGTGGTTCAGTATGGGATGGTATTGAAATGATGAGCATGTTAAGATGCAGGGACAGATGGTATGGAAATAGGAGATGTGGATGGGGGGGGGAGGAGTAAAAACACAACCTCCCATCTTAAAAATGTTGGTTTATGCAAAGTTGGGAGCTGTTTGACCCCTTCAGCGAATGTCCCAAGTCTGATACATCAACACACAAGGTCCGTGAAATCAGGGGAACACACGACCACGATGGTCTGATTCGAGCATCAACCACGCGCCGTAATGAGATTACACATCTTTCCTGTCCCACAGTAATAAGAAGTAGCACTCGCAGTAATGAGATTACAACATGTTATTCATCCCATTCTAGAAGTAGCACTATAATTTCATTTCACACACGGGCAACGGTACATTATACTGTCCAAAATCATCTTTACACCGACTGCATCACGAGACCAACGGACTCACGGAGCTGGAATAATTGTTTAATTATACTATGAAATTGTTTTTTTTTAAAATAGTGTCAGACATGAAAGCGGGTGTGATTGGTACTGAATAGTGTTTTGATTGCCTGGTTAAGCCGGTTGGGAAAAAGGGGGGGTGGGGGAGGAGGGGGGGGGTTGCGGTTTGAAGAAGGACCCATAATGTTGTTGGTGTGTTGGTGGTATTTTCGTTTTGCAAGCAGAATACTCTGTGGCGGTTCTAAAATTAGTGGGTCAATTTAAATGGGATCCTATCGGTCAGAGAGCAGGTTAGGGAAGGAAGTGAAGGGTAGGAGATTCGCGCAGGACAATTGAAATTGTCTTTCCGCTTAAAGTCCTATACAGATACTTACGACGTGCTACTACAAATACAACCAATTGTGTGCGGTCTGGACCGAATGACACAGCTTTTGTGTAGAAAAATCCGAACAGAAAAAGATTCAAATTATTTTATAACTGTACTAATTTTGAATAAAACAGTTTAACCAAATCATAGTTTTGAATAAAACAGTTTAACTAATTCAAAGTTTTCTAATTAAGTTCATGATGATTAATTTTTCTCTTCACAATCCTTAGTCGTGAATTTTACTCACTGCCAGACAAACTATTCGGTTTGGATTTCGGATTTTCCGCAGTCCTGGCCAAAGCCAAGTAGAAAATATAGATATACCTCAAGTGGGGTTAGGCAATGAAGTACAACCTACGTAGAAAAATTCAAAAACACGTTTTGCGTAAATAGATGATAAATATATATATATATTTTTTTTAAATTTAAATTTATTTAAATAAATTTATTGATTTATATTTATGTATTCGAATTGTGCCCCGAATTAGAGGAACTAATCTCGACTGCCTCTTTTATTTTCCAGCATTTAAAAAAAAAAAGAAGGCACCTAATTTTTATTTTATAGATCCTTTCCAAATGTCTCTTTCCGTGTCTTCTCAAGCCCTTCTTGCTTCTTCATTCATGCGTAGCATTGTTGGGTTGTTGAGAGAAGCTACCATGCAGAAGTCACTCTTCAATCAATATATCTCATTTAGCGTACCACATTTTTTTAAAAACGTTTCAAGATCACTTAATCTAATCCTACTAGTCTCCTAAGACAGTGATCACCCAAAGTGTGGTCCACGGACCGGCACAGGTCCGCGAGCCTTACGTTGCCGGTCCGCGAGCCTTACGTTGCCGGTCCGCACAGCATAAATAGGTATATATACTCCAGTATATGTGGCCCCGGTCCCTGGTGCAAACGTATCCACCGGTCCGTCAAACTTAATTTTTTTTTTTTTTTTTTTTTTTTTTTTTTTTTTTTTGTTTTTTGGAAACGCTATTCAAACAGATCTCTGGCTTGCAGCTCATCCCTGTTGATTTCTTTACGTTGTCGCCATGCATGTGTCGCTATGGGTATAATCGACTTCACTGCAGTGCTGATTGAAACGAGGAACTTTTACCGCGTTGCTTACACTTTGCGCTGACCAGAAGTGAGCGTTGCGTGAGCCAAGCAATACATCAGTCGTACGGTGACCCAATCCTAGTCACGGCAATTTAAGTTGTGCCGTCGAGACACATTGAGAGGATGACAGATTACTGAGAAAGGAGTGAAAAGGGGGGGGGGGGTTCAGGTACTGCACTGACTGAGACCCCGTGTGCAGAAAGACTCATCGGTAGACCGAGACTGAGATGGATAGATGACGTGGAGAAGGGATTACATCAGATGGGTGTCCGTGCGGGTAGGCAAAAGGCCAGGGATAGGCGCGCCCCCCTCCCCCGGAGTAGAAGGATATTGTGGTTCGGGCCAGTCCCGTCCACGGGATGTGCCGCCCCTGAAGGCGTTGCTGCGTCATAACTAGATATTTTATGCACTCAGAAATAGAGATGGATGCCATATGATATCTTAACAACTCTTGCTGTGTATCGAATTCTTATACTCACAAACACACACACACACACAAAACAAAAAAATATATATGTATATATATATATATGTATACAATATATATATATATATATATATATATATATATATATATATATATATATAGAAAGATGTACGTGTATATATCTAGTATATAATTTTATTTTAAATTTCACCATTTCATCACTTTATTGCAAATGTTAATTTTATTACTCGAATCTTCCTCTCACTGTCAGTGGCTTTTAAAGTATGTTCATTCATTCTTGTCCCTAGGAATGGCTGGCTCCTCTTCCTGACAAAAGTTTACCACATCTCAGTATTCGTGAACATTTTTTACGTATATTACAGCAGGTAAGTTTAGTCTTGTCTTTCATAACTTGTTAACATTTTTTAACACTTAAATGGCCGTGTCCTGTACAATTTTGTAAAATCTGTATGGGCAGCACTTTTAAGATTTCTTGAGGTGATTCATTTTCTACATTATTTAAATTTAGCTGCAATGTGAGAAAGTTTAAAGAAAATATTTTTAAGTTAAAAACNCCCCCTCGGCCCCGCCCCCCCCCCCAACCCTTCCCAAGCCACTCGATGTATTGCGTTTTTGGCCGGTGCTAAGCCATTCAAGACAAAATTAATTCCATCGGTTATATGGAATCACTTAATTATTTTTTTCTTGAACGGAAATGTAAAGTTGCACTCTAAAAGATTCTGTTGTCGCCATTAACACGACATAATTAACTAGGATTTGTAAGTCGACTGATCGTTTTGACGGTTCTGTCTTTGTTGTTCTTGGAAAACTTTTTGAAGCAGGATTGCGCTTACCTCCGTATCGAAACTACCCCCAAAAGGCCTCAACTAGAACAGATGGGGTCATTAATTTATTCATGTAACCTGTTCATAAACAAACAATTTGAGTGTGTAATGAAGAAATATAACCCAATGCATGGAACACCATGTATAATTTCCCTAATAATAATAATGTAAATAGTATCTATATAGAGAGAGATTATATTAGATTAGACAGACAGACAGACAGACATTACTTTTCCATAAGTAAATGGGTGGGATTAATGTTTGGGTGTAGTGTTAGAAAGTTTTAAAATTATTGGCTTTGCAGTTGCTTAGCAAAGGTTAGTGCCACCCGGGTGGGGCAGAGAATTTTGCTGCCCCCTCATCTCAAAAAAACAAAAAAACAGCAACTTTGCAGTTGACCGTAAATGCCCCCCTCTATATAAGGAAATAATGTCGCCCGGGGTGGACCTTCCCCCCCCCCCTTCCCTCCCGCACCCACCGTCCTACGCCACTGTAGCTATGAATGTTTATCACATGAAAATCAATCAACAAACAGAAATAATAAAACACACACATGCTAATATGTAGTGTAAAATGTAACATAATAGTAATATGCTGTGTAAAATGTGACAGATCCTTAATTGCTAATATTGGCCCTTGGGTTAAAATGTCACACATTATCATTGGCCCTTGGGTTAAAATGTCACACATTGTCATTGGCCCTTGGGTTAAAATGTCACACATTATCATTGGCCCTTGGGTTAAAATGTCACACATTATCATTGGCCCTTGGGTTAAAATGTCACACATTATCATTGGCCCTATCGATTTTTACGAATTTTCTTTTATAGAATTAAATAAAGTTCAAGTTATTCACACACAGTTGAGAGCCCGGCTCAACAGCTTCTCCCCCACGCCCCCCCCCCAGCCCCGCACCATTTTTTTTCACCTTCCATGAATTATGTTCCCAAATGCCACGCAAATGTAAACAAAACCCTTACGTAATTAACCTGAGACCCACTGCGGCAGCAGGCCACGGATATTTCATCCCCACACTATGGCGAGTTTACGACACCTGCTCCGTCATATTTCTCCGTGTACTCAGCTATTAATACTCGTTCCACGTTTCTTTTGTACCCGCCGACGGACTCCTCAAAAAAACCTTATATTCAAATCAAGTCCCAACGTTTGCAATCCTCCTCCCCCCCCCCCCCCCCCCCTCCCCCCCCCCCCCCCCCCCCCCCACCCCGCCAACCGTATTTTGTATCTTGTTGTCAATGCGATAGGTTTAATGTCTTTCCCAATATTGATCGTCTGCTTCGTGACCCATTTTTTCCTGGCCAATCTATTCTTCTTTCTACCTCAACCCCCCACACCCACCCCCCTCTCCCCCCACCCTTGTTGGCCAGACGGATGTGATGGTTACCAACGGTGGGATTTAGCCCGTCCCCCTCCAACCCCACCCGCCACCCCCCTCTTCTGTCCAGGGGCCTTGTAAAACTTGATGACTGACACTAGTTATGTTATGGCACATTTATCGCCGACAGGTGGCGGGCTATCCGACTTAATTATCTGATTATTTTCATTGGTTTCCTGAGAATTTCTCCTCGCTTGTAAACAGCCGTATGCGGCCGCTGACATGTACCGAGTTGTACTTTAGGTCACCGAGTACATGGCAGGACATGCGACTAGAGAGACATGGCAGTACATACGACTAGAGAGACATGACAGTACATGATAATGTTTAGATGTTGAGACATGGTGGAAGGACGTAAGATATGCGAATAGTTAGATGTGATCGGGCACGGAGTGTAGGAATATTTGACTATGAAAGTATGTGGTACGTAGGTACATTTGGCTATGAGAGTACCTGGCATGTAGGGATATTTTGGATGTGAGAGTACATGGTATATAGGCATATTATTTTGTGCGTGAGAGTACATAGTACGTGGTATAGATGAATATTTAGATATGAGAGTACATGGTATGTAGGAATATTTAGTATGTGAGAGTGCATGGTATTGACGACTATTTGGATGTGAGAGTACAATGGTATTTTGGAATATTTAGATATGAGAGTGCATGGTATGTAGGAATATTTTTGGATGTGAGAGAACATGGTATTGAGGACTATTTTGAGGTGAGAGTACATGATATAGAGGAATATTTGGATTTGAGAGTACATGGTATGTAGGAATATTATTTTGTATGTGAGGATACTTGGGTGAGACTGCATGAGATCAAATTTCGTACGGGAATCGCAGGATGTGAAAGCAGTGAATTGCACAAGAGTCCAACGATGATCCCTGAATGTATAGGTATCGGGGTCGGGGATCAGAGCAGAATGTGAAGCCTACATCAGGGCTTATACATATGAGGCATATGCGACTACTGCGGACCTAATCGTACAAGAGATTTGTGCAAAGCTAACTTAATTTTTTTGGGAGAAAAAAACAACAACTAAATGTGAATATGAATACATGTATTTATTTCAAAATATTTATTTTGTAAAGGCTTAAACTTAATTATATAAATGTAAGCTTTTTTGTAAAAAAATGGAAATCCAACACAATTTATTATATTTTTTGTTTCAATAGATAGCGTAGTCCTTGGACTGGAAAAGATATATATTGGACTGCTAACTTAAACTTTTATAGGAAGATGAGGGTAAAAGATCAACTCTGAGCAGCTATAGGAAGATGAGGGTAAAAGATCAACTCTGAACAGCTATAGGAAGATGAGTTTAAAAGATCACCTCTGAACAGCTATAGGAAGATGAGGGTAAAAGGTCAACTATGAGCAGCTATAGGAATATGAGTTTAAAAGATCACCTCTGAACAGCTATAGGAAGATGAGGGTAAAAGATCACCTCTGAACAGCTATAGGAAGATGAGGGTAAAAGGTCAACTATGAACAGCTATAGGAAGATGAGTTTAAAAGATCACCTCTGAACAGCTATAGGAAGATGAGTTTAAAAGATCAACTCTGAACAGCTATAGGAAGATGAGTTTAAAAGATCAACTCTGAACAGCTATAGGAAGATGAGTTTAAAAGATCAACTCTGAACAGTTATAGGAAGATGAGGGTAAAAGATCAACTCTGAACAGCTATAGGAAGATGAGGGTAAAATATCAACTCTGAACAGCTATAGGAAGATGAGTTTAAAAGATCAACTCTGAGCAGCTATAGGAAGATGAGGGTAAAAGATCACCTCTGAACAGCTATAGGAAGACGAGTTTAAAAGATCACCTCTGAAGAGCTATAGGAAGATGAGTTTAAAAGATCAACTCTGAGCAGCTATAGGAAGATGAGTTTAAAAGATCACCTCTGAACAGCTATAGGAAGATGAGTTTAAAAGATCAACTCTGAGCAGCTATAGGAAGATGAGTTTAAAAGATCACCTCTGAACAGCTATAGGAAGACGAGTTTAAAAGATCACCTCTGAAGAGCTATAGGAAGATGAGTTTAAAAGATCACCTCTGAACAGCTATAGGAAGATGAGTTTAAAAGATCACCTCTGAACAGCTATAGGAAGATGAGGGTAAAAGATCAACTCTGAACAGCTATAGGAAGATGAGGGTAAAAGATCACCTCTGAACAGCTATAGGAAGATGAGGGTAAAAGATCAACTCTGAACAGCTATAGGAAGATGAGGGTAAAAGATCAACTCTGAACAGCTATAGGAAGATGAGGGTAAATGATCAACTCTGAACAGCTGTAGGAAGATGAGGGTAAAAGATCAACTCTGAGCAGCTATAGGAAGATGAGGTTAAAAGATCAACTCTGAACAGCTATAGGAAGATGAGGGTAAAAGATCACCTCTGAACAGCTATAGGAAGATGAGGGTAAATGATCAACTCTGAACAGCTATAGGAAGATGAGGGTAAAAGATCAACTCTGAACAGCTATAGGAAGATGAGGTTAAAAGATCACCTCTGAACAGCTATAGGAAGATGAGGGTAAAAGATCAACTCTGAACAGCTATAGGAAGATGAGGGTAAAAGATCACCTCTGAACAGCTATAGGAAGATGAGGGTAAAAGATCAACTCTGAACAGCTATAGGAAGATGAGGGTAAAAGATCAACTCTGAACAGCTATAGGAAGATGAGGGTAAATGATCAACTCTGAACAGCTGTAGGAAGATGAGGGTAAAAGATCAACTCTGAACAGCTATAGGAAGATGAGGGTAAATGATCAACTCTGAACAGCTATAGGAAGATGAGGGTAAAAGATCAACTCTGAACAGCTATAGGAAGATGAGGGTAAAAGATCAACTCTGAACAGCTATAGGAAGATGAGGGTAAATGATCAACTCTGAACAGCTATAGGAAGATGAGGGTAAAAGATCACCTTTGAGCAGCTATAGGAAGATGAGGGTAAAAGATCACCTCTGAGCAGCTATAGGAAGATTAGGGTAAAAGATCAACTCTGAGCAGCTATAGGAAGATGAGGGTAAAAGATCAACTCTGAGCAGTTATAGGAAGATAAGGGTAAAAGATCAACTCTGAGCAGCTATAGGAAGATGAGGGTAAAAGATCAACTCTGAGCAGCTATAGGAAGATGAGGGTAAAAGATCAACTCTGAACAGCTATAGGAAGATGAGGGTAAAAGATCAACTCTGAACAGCTATAGGAAGATGAGTTTAAAAGATCACCTCCGAACAGCTATAGGAAGATGAGGGTAAAAGATCAACTCTGAACAGCTATAGGAAGATGAGGGTAAAAGATCAACTCTGAGCAGCTATAGGAAGATGAGGGTAAAAGATCACCTCTGAACAGCTATAGGAAGATAAGGGTAAAAGATCAACTCTGAACAGCTATAGGAAGATGAGTTTAAAAGATCACCTCTGAACAGCTATAGGAAGATGAGGGTAAAAGATCACCTTTGAGCAGCTATAGGAAGATGAGGGTAAAAGATCACCTCTGAGCAGCTATAGGAAGATTAGTGTAAAAGATCAACTCTGAGCAGCTATAGGAAGATGAGGGTAAAAGATCAACTCTGAACAGCTATAGGAAGATGATGGTAAAAGATCACCTCTGAACAGCTATAGGAAGATGAGGGTAAATGATCAACTCTGAACAGCTATAGGAAGATGAGGTTAAAAGATCAACTCTGAACAGCTATAGGAAGATGAGGGTAAAAGATCACCTCTGAACAGCTATAGGAAGATGAGGGTAAATGATCAACTCTGAACAGCTATAGGAAGATGAGGGTAAAAGATCAACTCTGAACAGCTATAGGAAGATGAGGGTAAAAGATCAACTCTGAACAGCTATAGGAAGATGAGTTTAAAAGATCACCTCTGAACAGCTATAGGAAGATGAGTTTAAAAGATCAACTCTGAACAGCTATAGGAAGATGAGTTTAAAAGATCACCTCTGAACAGCTATAGGAAGATGAGTTTAAAAGATCAACTCTGAGCAGCTATAGGAAGGAAGATGAGTTTAAAAGGTCAACTCTGAACAGCTATAGGAAGATGAGTTTAAAAGATCAACTCTGAGCAGCTATAGGAAGATGAGTTTTAAAGATCACCTCTGAACAGCTATAGGAAGATGAGTTTAAAAGATCAACTCTGAGCAGCTATAGGAAGATGAGGGTAAAAGATCACCTCTGAACAGCTATAGGAAGACGAGTTTAAAAGATCACCTCTGAAGAGCTATAGGAAGATGAGTTTAAAAGATCACCTCTGAACAGCTATAGGAAGATGAGTTTAAAAGATCACCTCTGAACAGCTATAGGAAGATGAGGGTAAAAGATCAACTCTGAACAGCTATAGGAAGATGAGGGTAAAAGATCACCTCTGAACAGCTATAGGAAGATGAGGGTAAAAGATCAACTCTGAACAGCTATAGGAAGATGAGGGTAAAAGATCAACTCTGAACAGCTATAGGAAGATGAGGGTAAAAGATCAACTCTGAACAGCTATAGGAAGATGAGGGTAAAAGATCAACTCTGAACAGCTATAGGAAGATGAGGGTAAAAGATCAACTCTGAACAGCTATAGGAAGATGAGGGTAAAAGATCAACTCTGAACAGCTATAGGAAGATGAGGGTAAAAGATCAACTCTGAACAGCTATAGGAAGATGAGGGTAAAAGATCAACTCTGAACAGCTATAGGAAGATGAGGGTAAAAGATCAACTCTGAACAGCTATAGGAAGATGAGGGTAAAAGATCAACTCTGAACAGCTATAGGAAGATGAGGGTAAAAGATCAACTCTGAACAGCTATAGGAAGATGAGGGTAAAAGATCAACTCTGAACAGCTATAGGAAGATGAGGGTAAAAGATCAACTCTGAACAGCTATAGGAAGATGAGGGTAAAAGATCAACTCTGAACAGCTATAGGAAGATGAGGGTAAAAGATCAACTCTGAACAGCTATAGGAAGATGAGGGTAAAAGATCAACTCTGAACAGCTATAGGAAGATGAGGGTAAAAGATCAACTCTGAACAGCTATAGGAAGATGAGGGTAAAAGATCAACTCTGAACAGCTATAGGAAGATGAGGGTAAAAGATCAACTCTGAACAGCTATAGGAAGATGAGGGTAAAAGATCAACTCTGAACAGCTATAGGAAGATGAGGGTAAAAGATCAACTCTGAACAGCTATAGGAAGATGAGGGTAAAAGATCAACTCTGAACAGCTATAGGAAGATGAGGGTAAAAGATCAACTCTGAACAGCTATAGGAAGATGAGGGTAAAAGATCAACTCTGAACAGCTATAGGAAGATGAGGGTAAAAGATCAACTCTGAACAGCTATAGGAAGATGAGGGTAAAAGATCAACTCTGAACAGCTATAGGAAGATGAGGGTAAAAGATCAACTCTGAACAGCTATAGGAAGATGAGGGTAAAAGATCAACTCTGAACAGCTATAGGAAGATGAGGGTAAAAGATCAACTCTGAACAGCTATAGGAAGATGAGGGTAAAAGATCAACTCTGAACAGCTATAGGAAGATGAGGGTAAAAGATCAACTCTGAACAGCTATAGGAAGATGAGGGTAAAAGATCAACTCTGAACAGCTATAGGAAGATGAGTTTAAAAGATCACCTCTGAACAGCTATAGGAAGATGAGGGTAAAAGATCACCTCTGAACAGCTATAGGAAGATGAGGGTAAAAGGTCAACTCTGAACAGCTGTAGGAACATGAGTTTAAAAGATCACCTCTGAACAGCTATAGGAAGATGAGTTTAAAAGATCAACTCTGAACAGCTATAGGAAGATGAGTTTAAAAGATCACCTCTGAACAGCTATAGGAAGATGAGTTTAAAAGATCAACTCTGAGCAGCTATCGGAAGGAAGATGAGTTTAAAAGGTCAACTCTGAACAGCTATAGGAAGATGAGGGTAAAAGATCAACTCTGAACAGCTATAGGAAGATGAGGGTAAATGATCAATTCTGAACAGCTGTAGGAAGATGAGGGTAAAAGATCAACTCTGAGCAGCTATAGGAA
The DNA here is from genome assembly GCA_964033795.1 of Lymnaea stagnalis. Classification (NCBI taxonomy): domain Eukaryota; kingdom Metazoa; phylum Mollusca; class Gastropoda; family Lymnaeidae; genus Lymnaea; species Lymnaea stagnalis. Next base: position 1,626,252 of record CAXITT010000038.1, read on the forward strand.
GATGAGGTTAAAAGATCAACTCTGAACAGCTATAGGAAGATGAGGGTAAAAGATCACCTCTGAACAGCTATAGGAAGATGAGGGTAAATGATCAACTCTGAACAGCTATAGGAAGATGAGGGTAAAAGATCAACTAAGATCACCTCTGAACAGCTATAGGAAGATGAGTTTAAAAGATCAACTCTGAACAGCTATAGGAAGATGAGTTTAAAAGATCATCTCTGAACAGTTATAGGAAGATGAGTTTAAAAGATCAACTCTGAGCAGCTATTGGAAGGAAGATGAGTTTAAAAGGTCAACTCTGAACAGCTATAGGAAGATGAGTTTAAAAGATCAACTCTGAGCAGCTATAGGAAGACGAGTTTTAAAGATCACCTCTGAAGAGCTATAGGAAGATGAGTTTAAAAGATCACCTCTGAACAGCTATAGGAAGATGAGTTTAAAAGATCACCTCTGAACAGCTATAGGAAGATGAGGGTAAAAGATCAACTCTGAACAGCTATAGGAAGATGAGGGTAAAAGATCACCTCTGAACAGCTATAGGAAGATGAGGGTAAATGATCAACTCTGAACAGCTATAGGAAGATGAGGGTAAAAGATCAACTCTGAACAGCTATAGGAAGATGAGGGTAAAAGATCAACTCTGAACAGCTATAGGAAGATGAGGGTAAATGATCAACTCTGAACAGTTATAGGAAGATGAGGGTAAAAGATAAACTCTGAGCAGCTATAGGAAGATGAGGTTAAAAGATCAACTCTGAACAGCTATAGGAAGATGAGGGTAAAAGATCAACTCTGAACAGCTATAGGAAGATGAGGGTAAATGATCAACTCTGAACAGCTATAGGAAGATGATGGTAAAAGATCACCTCTGAACAGCTATAGGAAGATGAGGGTAAATGATCAACTCTGAACAGCTATAGGAAGATGAGGGTAAAAGATCAACTCTGAGCAGTTATAGGAAGATAAGGGTAAAAGATCAACTCTGAGCAGCTATAGGAAGATGAGGGTAAAAGATCAACTCTGAGCAGCTATAGGAAGAT
>CAXITT010000038.1:1630424-1643307 GCA_964033795.1 Lymnaea stagnalis
CCCCCCCCCCCCCCCAAATTTCTGAAGCATCGTCTTCTAGCATCGTGTCCTGTTAGCTCACACTGCTTGTATGCTTGAACTCGGTCTCATGTCTGATCCAATCACCGTGGCGGAGGGGGGGGTAAGGTCGGGGTGAGAAATTGGTGGGGGGGTGGTTAGGGAGGAGGGGTAGGGAGGTCAATTTTGATTCCCTTATAAGTTGACAATTAGGAGGGGGTGGGAGTGTGAGATAGAACAATTAGTTTTAATAGCGTATCCCCCGCCCCCCCCCCACCCCCCTTTTTTTCTCTCTCTTCGACAGTTTTAATGAACGGATGTTAACCTCTTGAAGTATTTAGGTCAACATTCGACGATGCTGGTAGATTATTGTCCAGAAATAAATTCGTACCGGGTTCGGCAGAAATCATACCTAATTAATTTTTATAATTCTCGACTTCAACGAATCATTTTAGAATCTTTGGATGTTATTTGTAATCAGGCATCTCAGGTCAATCCAGTGTGGAAATAACACATTTATGTTCCTTAATCTTTTCGAAATGGTCATCTGGCTCAAAAGCGTAATCATACTTTTGTGTACTATGTCATCCTGTCATCTGTCTTCTAACCTAATCATAAAGTTGTGTACTATGTATCCTGTCATCCGTCTTATAACATAATCATACATTTGTGTTCTATGTCATCCTGACATCTGCCTTACAACATAATCATAGATTTATGAATTTTGTCATCCTGACATCTGTCTTCTAACCTATTCATAACGTTGTGTACTATGTCATCCTGTCATCTGTCTTATAACATAATCATAGATTTGTGTATTATGTCATCCTGTCACCTGTAAAATAAACTAATCATAGATTTGTGTTCTATGTCATCCTGACATCTGTCTTATAACATGATCATAGATTTATGTATTTTGTAATCCTGACATCTGTCTTATAACCTAATTGAATAATTTTGTACTCTGTTCATTACTCTTACTTTATGATTAACTGAATGAAATCATCCATTACTTCATGTGTTGGCCGTCAACTTTGTGACCTTGAAATTATTCACATATAGAAAGTTAACAAGTTTTCGATGGCAGATTTAGCCGTACTCGGACTGATAGCGATTAAATATAAAATCATTAACCACTGTAATCTTTCTTGATTCGATGAGTCCTAAACGCACCCTCACACCCCCAACACACACTCACATCCTCAAAACACCATCAAACACTCAAAACACTATCAAATCATCAAAACACCATCATATCCTCAATATACCCTCACATCCTCAAAACACATTCACATCCTCAAAACAACATCTCATCTTTAAAACACACTCACATCCTCAAAACACCCTCACATCCTCAAAACACATTCACATCCTCAAAACACATTCACATCCTCAAAACAACATCTCATCTTTAAAACACACTCACATCCTCAAAACACCATCACATCATCTAAACCCCCTCATACCCTCAAAACCCCCTCACACCCTCAAAACCCCCTCACACCCTCAACACACCCTCACATCCTCGAAACACCCTCACATCCTCTAAACCTCCTCTCAACCTGCGCTATTGCTGGAGTCCTTACGTTTCTGACTCAACTCTAAAAATCGGTTAATTAAAACATAAAGAAAATAAGTTTTTCCTTACCCACCATCATGTACACAACCTAGAGCACTGTCTCCATTGTAAATCTGAATAAGTCCATAGCAGATTATTGACCCCGGCCAACGTTAAATACGTTCAAAATATACGTTTAAAACAAACAACACGACTTTGCCTGGACTGTTTTTAACCTCGGCTCGGTTCTATCAAGACTCTCAGACTAGACTCTCAGACTAGACTCTCAGACTAGACTCTCAGACTAGACTCTCAGACTAGACTCTCAGACTAGACTCTCAGTCTAGGCTCTCAGACTAGACTTTCAGACTAGACTTTCAGACTAGACTCTCAGACTAGACTCTCAGACTAGACTCTCAGACTAGACTCTCAGACCTAGACTCTCAGACCTAGACTCTCAGTCTAGACTCTCAGACTAGACTCTCAGACTAGACTCTCAGACCTAGACTCTCAGACCTAGACTCTCAGACTAGACTCTCAGTCTAGACTCTCAAACTAGACTCTCAGACTAGACTCTCAGACTATAGTTAACTTCCTGTAGCCTTGCATTTCGTCGTCTGAACCATTAGTCCCTGCGGTTGAGTTCTGAGTCTTACCAATCATTTAAGCTGTATTAACTCTGGGACACGCTTAGCGTGAGCGCGTGGGGGTTGGGTGGGGGGGGGGGAAAGTTCGATGGAGCAGAATCAATGGGGACGATAAAAAACACAGTACAATCATGTCGTCTGGTACAGTGGGTATGGGGACAAGTTGGTACGGTCCCAGCTTCTGGTACAGGCGTTTGGGGACTGAACAGCACAGTTTTTTGCGTCTGATACAGACGTGTCAAACAGCACGGTTCCGCCTTGTGGTACAGTCGTATGGGGACAAACTAGCACCGGTACAGTCCCGGTGTCTGTCATAGTAGTGTCGGGACAAAACAGTACAGTCTAGGTGTCTGTCAGAGTAGTGTCGGGACAAAACAGTGCAGTCCAGATATCTGTCACAGCAATATTGAGGAAAACAGTTAAGTCCCGGTGTCTGTCACAGTAGTGTGTGGGGACAAAACGGTACAGTCCAGGTGTCTTCTATTTTCGCCTGGTGTTGGTCATGACACATCCACTGGACTGGCTGGACTGGAAGGCCAGGGAATACAAACGCATGTATGATTGTGCTGGAGATTGACGTCTTTTGAAGTGGAACTAGCCATCTTTTCTGCTCAATCATGTTGCTAGTGTTTTGAAACAATGTTTTGGGCGTCTGAAAAAAACTTATATCGTGTTGCTACTACAATTTGTTACTGTGAAACTACAACTGTTCCTATGCTATTATTACAGTTGTTCCTTTGTTACTAAAATTGTTTCCGTTCACTTACGATTGTTCCTGTTCTACTACGATTGTTCCCTTACTACAAAGATTGTTCCCGTTATTACGCACTGCCTTCTATAGGAGAAGTTAATCTCTTATTTTAATTGTATGGCTCGTTCAAACAGTGCATAACAAAAGACGATACCATAGAGAAATACACCAGCAAAAATACGACACTCAAAAAGTACTAATTACAATTAATAAGATTTATTTAATTATTAATATAATTACCAAAAGAAAAGAAATAGAATTACAAATCATCAACTTACAGAGTATGGGATGTCTTGTACCGGTACATAGTTAGTAAAATGTGCCAATTAATAATGTATAATGATGAATGCGATTAAACACATATGAGTACACACAGAACAATACACTTGTCTCGTGAAGTGAAAACTATCTATCAGTGATCTCTGTCCCTCAATGTTCTATGAACCCCTTATATATGCAGCGTAAGACGCATTCCAGAAACGACTTAGACATTGCTTACCTTTCTTGTCCACCCCGAGCTTTCCACAAAATTCTATTAGACCATATTAATTATTTTTAGGTCTTAGCGGTAGTAACAACGGCCAAGATCAAAGGAAATGGGCCACGCCCAATACGAACGCAGCCTAATTTTGGAGTCAAACAGAGCTCACGGCACGGGGAAAGTGACGTAAACACGTCTTCTACATAACACCGTGCTACTACAATTGTCCCTGTTCTACTACAACTGTTCCTGTGCTACTACAATTGTTCCCGTGCTATTACAATTGTTCCCGTTCTACTACAATTGTTCCCGTGCTACTACAATTGTTCCCGTGCTATTACAATTGTTCCCGTGCTATTACAATTGTTCCCGTGCTACTACAATAGTTCCCGTGCTACTACAATTGTTCCCGTGCTGCTACAATTGTTGCCGTGCTCCTACAATACACATACAATTTATCTGATAGTTTTGACGTCGTTGGGAGCTTCATTATTTGAATTTTCAAAGAACAAAACAATTCCTAACGCATTGTTGTACCAGAAATTTAGTACCTGAAGTAAGAGACGTAAAGTATGTGGTTTTTTGTTATGTGAGTGTTACACTTGCAGTCCCAGCAAACATGTAAGAGCTTACCTTCCTCAGCTGTGTCTCTCTCTCTGTAATTAGATGAAGAGGAAAACAAAGGGAGGGGGGTCTGGAGGAGGAAATCGAAAATCACATTATTTAAAACCCAAGAAATATTTTTGTTAACTTTTATGCTAAGAACTGAACCATGACTTTGATCCTTAGCCTGGGCTCGTGTTGATATGCCCCAGTTGTCCCAAAGACAAGTGTTGATGTTCCCCAGTTGTCCCAAAGACAAGTGTTGATGTGCCCCAGTTGTCCCAAAGACAAGTGTTGATGTGCCCCCAGTTGTCCCAAAGACAAGTGTTGATGTGCCCCAGTTGTCCCAAAGACAAGTGTTGATGTGCCCCAGTTGTCCCAAGGACAAGTGTTGATGTGGCCCATCTGCATCAAGGACAAGTGTTGATGTGACCCAGCTGTCCCAAGAAAAAGTGTTGATGTGACCCAGCTGTCACAAGGACAAGTGTTGATATGACCCAGTTGCCCCAAGGACAGGTGTTGATATGCCCCAGTTGCCACAAGGATAACTGTTGATGTGCCCCAGTTGCCCCAAGGACAAGTGTTGATGTGCCCCAGCTGTCCCAAAGACAAGTGTTGATGTGGCCCAACTGTATCAAGGACAAGTGTTGAGTGTGGCCCAGCTGTATCAAGGACAAGTGTTGAGTGTGGCCCAGCTGTATCAAGGACAAGGGTTGAGTGTGGCCCAGCTGTATCAAGGACAAGAAGAAACTTATCATGTTCCCTTAAGTGGCTTAGGTGACCTTATACCTGGGGCTAGAACCACCGTTTAGTCTGGGGGGAATAGTCAGAATTAGAGTCTGGCAATCAACAACTCTCTGCAAACAGCAGACGAGGTAAAAAAAAAAAAAAAAAAAAAACTGGTTCCCGCAAGGGCCGCCCCGCCCCCCCCCCTCCTCGCTCCCTCCTTCCTCCCCTGTCTTTCACGCCCTCCGTCTCTCCTCTTTCAGGTATCAAATGTCCGATCCTCAATTCTTTGCTTATCCACGCGGCCATGTTTGCTCATCGGCGCTAGAAAACTTTCTCGTCACCATTGGCAACGCCGGGCCCAATCTGTGTGTGTACACAAAGCTTTCTGACGTCCGGAAAAAAATTTGGGGGGGGGGGGGGGAGAGTTTACAGCAACTTTCAGGACATCAACAGTGGTGGAAAAGTGCTGTCTGAAACTATTCTGGGCCTCAACAGTTGTGGGGAAAAGTGCTGTCTGGTGACATGCGTGGCATCAACAGTGATGTCTCCTTACGGTCAGAAAACCTAACGGCCGTAAGAAGGGCAGCCAGTGATTGGTCATCAAACACCAGACCGGACAAGCGGTTGGCACCCCGCGACCGTGGCACCGCATGAGCTCTTTGTTGGAAAAGTCACAGCCCTATTTCTTTTTAAAAAAAAAAAAAAAAAAAAAAAAAAAATTTTTAAATAACACATTTATAAGAGGCTCTGGCAAAATATTTTCTTAACACATAAATTATCAAAATTTGCTACTCACTAAAATAAAAACAAAAATTGTATATAAAAATATTTTTTTTTAAAAAGATTATCGCCCCCCGAACTTTCTCGTCTTGTAAATCAGTTGCATAATTTATTCACATCAGATTTACACAGTTAAAAAACAACAAACAAACAAACAGGTTGTTCACTTCTAAAAAAATGTATGACACAAATTAACAACGTCACAGATGAAGACACAAAAACAACAACAACTGAGTGGTAGTTGAGTTGTATAGTAAAATACACACCCCTGAAACATTTATTTTTGTCTAAAATCTAATATGTTTGCTTGAACCTTGTTCACACACACACACTGGTTTGGAAGCTGGTCTGATATTTTGCCTTTGAAAGATTAATCAGTAAAAACAATTTAAAGTGTTTTTTTTTGTTGTTTTTTTGTTTTTTTTTTTAAAACATTTTTTAACATACATATTTTTTAAAGAATATCGGCCATGATTATAGAGCTCGTTAAAATTCAAGAGGCTGCTAGAGGAAATGTCTTTTTGTGTGCACTCGTGGGACCACCGTGGCAAGGGCAGAAATCAAAGTTGCTCGGCCTCGAACCAATTAAAGTTGACCCGGGTCGAGGTGACGACGAGGGCCTGAAAGAATGGACAGAGGCCTTCTTTTTTTTGCCAAGGGTTTCCCGCGCGGAATCGGACAACATTTATTTCTAAAGAGAAATCAAATTTCCAGCGGTTGGCTCTCGCCGCGGTAACAACCCTAAGTTAACCGGGAGACTGGGAAATTATGTAAGGCATAATGACGAATGTAAGGCATTACAAATGTAAGGCATTACACATGTTAGGTGTAACAAATTCAAGGCATTACCAATGTAAGGCATAACGAGCGTAAGGCAAAACAAATGTAAATCATTACACATTTATGGCATTACAAATGTAAGGCAAAACAACGGTAAGGCACTACAAATTTAAGGCATTACGAATAAGACATTACGAATGTAAGGCATTACAAATTTAAGGCGTTACAAATGTAAGGCATTACAAATGTAAGGCTTAACAAATGTAAGGCACTACAAATGTAAAGCATAATGAGTGTAGGGCAAAACAAATGTAAGGCATTACAAATGTAAGGCATTACAAATGTAAGGCAAAGCAAATGTAATTCATTAAAAATGTAAGGCATGAAAAATGTAAGGCATTACAAATCTGATGAGCATTACCTTAAAGCACCTTTACTTTCAACGCTACAAAGCAGATAGAGTGTTCTGACGTCCCTCCGAATTGTGCGGTGGGTCTGTCGCTCTTTTTGGGGGTGCATGATGTCATCAGCAGTGATGATTTCGATAGTTGCTGTCCCTGTCAATCTGACTCTCCATCACTCATTGGTTGTCGGTTCTTCACTCCAAGTTTCAATGCGCATTTTAAAATCGAAATCCCCCGCTCAAAAGCCTTCGATTATGATTGGAAGTTATTTCTGATTAAGATGATACACGGTCTCGAGAATGGTCCCAGAAAATATTTGTAGATCGATGTTATACGTATGAAGCTGTTGTTCCAATGCCGGTCGTAACAACTATGTTAGTGGGTGTTGAACGCATGAAGCTGTTGTTCCAATGCCGGTCGTAACATCTATGTTGTTGGTGGGTGTTGAACGCATGAAGCTGTTGTTCCAATGCCGGTTGTAACCCCTATGTTGTTGGTGTGTGTTGAACGCATGAAGCTGTTGTTCTAATGCCGGTCGTAACCACTATGTTGTTGGTGGGTGTTGAACGCATGAAGCTGTTGTTCCAATGCCGGTCGTAACAACTATGTTGTTGGTGGGTGTTGAACGCATGAAGCTGTTGTTCCAATGCCGGTCGTAACAACTATGTTGTTGGTGGGTGTTGAACGCATGAAGCTGTTGTTCCAATACCGGTCGTAACCACTTATGTTGTTGGTGGGCGTTGAACGCATGAAGCTGTTGTTCCAATGCCGGTCGTAACAACTATGTTGTTGGTGTGTGTTGAACGCATGAAGCTGTTGTTCCAATGCCGGCCGTAACAACTATGTTGTGGTAGGGTGTTGAACGCATGAAGCTGTTGTTCCAATGCCGGTCGTAACCACTATGTTGTTGGTGGGTGTTGAACGCATGAAGCTGTTGTTCCAATGCCGGTCGTAACCACTATGTTGTTGGTGGGTGTTGAACGCATGAAGCTGTTGTTCCAATGCCGGTCGTAACCACTATCTTGTAGATGGGGGTGGTGTGCCGATGAAGCTGTTGTTCCAATGCCTGTCGTAGCCATTACCTTGTAGGTGGTTGTTGTGCCTACGAAGATGTTGTTCAAACGCGGGTCGTAACCACCATCTCTGAAAGCACGAATGGCGAGAGGAAAACACGTGTATGTATCTAGGGGGGGGGGGGGGGGGGGGGAGGGGGGGTGGGGGCACAACTTGACACGGGGCCAGTACAGGGTTTTTGTGTGTGTGTGTGTTTTGTTTTGTTTTTTCTTTTTGGTACTTAAGTGTCTTAAAGAAACTGTTTGGAAAGGGTATCTTGGATTCTAAATTAGCGATTATTCTGAAACAGTTGGAGTCCATAGGAAATGCTAGATGCACTCCTTTCAATAGATTCAAGTTTTTAATGGTGGTGGTTTTTATGGTGGGTTTTTTTTTAACATGTCTTTCTGCTGTTGTCGAAGAGTTTGTCTGCTGTAGCTATAGACGTTCTGTGCTGTTGCTGGAGATCTATTCACATTTAATACACCAGCAATCACCAGCTGAAATCAGGGGTTCTCAAAACATTTTAGTGTCTTTATTTGACACAAGTTTACAAGACCGATTTGGATCGATATTTTTTGTCCTCCCCTCGGGAAAACCGTTACGTAAAGATGTTCGATTCTTATACAATATTATTGACATAAGATCACCGAAATGATCGGAAGTGTGCACGAAAGAGGTCCAACTAGATGGAGGTCACGTCTTCCCCAGCTTTAAGAATCGCCAAAATTAGGCCTGCAATCAGGAACACGTGTGTGAATGACTGCTAGCGCCACCATTTCTTTATAACCCATGTGCGTGCCTGGGAAGTGTGTGTGGAGGTGTGGGGGGGGGGATGTTGGTGGTCGTGGTGGTTGTGGTGGGGGGGGGATTGCTCTTCAAACAGAACGATTTATTTATCGTTGCTAATAATAAACTTTTGGATCACGCAAGTGCGAAATCTGGTTTTGCGAGATCTGGGTTTTCCGAATGACATTCAATGATCAATCAGCATTAGCGGCCAATGTTAAACCTTCAGATAAAGGCTTCAATTCAATGATCAATCAGCATTAGCGGCCAATGTTAAACCTTCAGATAAAGGCTTCAATTCAATGATCAATCAGCATTAGCGGCCAATGTTAAACCTTCAGATAAAGGCTTCAGGTTGGCGCACGAGCAGTTGGTTATGTCTGGGATGTAGCGAGATCTCACCTGTCTCAAAGAGACACACCTTTTTGTCAGCGATTGTTTCTCATCATGGTAAGAACCTAAAAATTAGCCGTAGATTTGGGAAATTATGTAAGGCATTACGAATGTAAGGCAGTACAAAAGTAAGGCATTATAAAAGTAAGGCAGTACAAATGTAAGGGAGTACAAATGTAAGGCAGTACAAAATGTAAGGCATTATAAAAGTAAGGCAGTACAAATGTAAGGGAGTACAAATGTAAGGCAGTACAAAATGTAAGGCATTATAAAAGTAAGGCACTACACATGTAAGGCATTATAAAAGTAAGGCACTACAAATGTAAGGTATTACAAATGGGATCAGAATTACCTTATTGCACCTTACCACAAATTAGATCAAGTGTTCTGATGTCACATCGCATTCCGAATAGTACTGGTCTACTGGGACCCGGGTGCGAATAGCAACGCTGCGTGTCCGGTGCCACTTTGACTAAATGCTACTCGGATGTCATTTGTGGTACTTTATTTGAGCTAAAAAGAAGAAGTAATTTTACAAACATAGTCTATTCAATTTTCTTTCATTTGATACCTCATTTTGTCTTACAAACCCAACAATAATATTTTTAATTGATTTTTAATCCCAACCTCTCACTTCTGGTACCCGGGTGCATGGGTGCCCGCAGAAAACTTTCTGGGGGGGGGGTCAAAAAATAGATTAACTTTACAGGGGGGGGCAACATTTTTTTAGTAATGTTTTAATATAGTTTTAATTTACTGTAGCGTATTTGTATGGTGAACGAACGGACAGGACATCAGCTTAGTTACTTTCTCTTTATTTTCTCTCTATTTTAATAATTTTTTTGTCTTTTTTTGTCTAAAAATTGTTTATCCAATCAATCTAGGGGGGGTGGGCAAGTGCCCCCCCTTGCCCCTACCTGCGGGTGCCCATGCCCGGGTGCGAATAGCCACTTCGTTCTTGTTACTGTCAATTTGATTGTTCATCATTGATATGACAATTACCCTTCCATCAACAACACAACCAGTCCCCACAAGACACACTCCACACTAGTCACAGGCCCGACTAGACAAAGTCCCTACTAGATACAGGCCCGACTGGACACAGTCCCTACAAGACACAGTCCCCACCAGACACAATCCCCACCAGACACAGTGCCCACCAGACACAGTGCCCACCAGATACAGTGCACACCAGACACAGTCCCCACCAGACACAGTGCCCACCAGACACAGTCCCCACCAGACACAGTGCCCACCGGACACAGTGCCCATCGGACACTGTGCCCATCGGACGCAGTCCCCACTGGACACAGTCTCCGTCATACACAATCACGTCACACACTGACCCCACAATTCTAACCCCCGTTCATTCAATTTCCACTGAGCCCACTCACAACACAGCATCATCGTCCCGCACAGCACCCTCCCCACAGTCCCCACCACACACGGTTCACATCACACACATACCCCCAACAACACACAATGACCCCCCCCTTTCTTTTTACTTCCCCAATAGATCACTCCCACAAAAGTCCCCCCCCTCCCTTCCCCCCTCCCAAGTCACAATCTGGAACCTCTCCAAGGGACTAGTGGTAAAACAAACTAATTGTACTCCTTTGAACCGGTCGGCTACTCCTGGACTTCGGTGTCCGAAATGTGGGCCGAAGAGCGGCAGCCGGTCAGTTTCCTTGTGGTGTGGCACGTAAGGCAGCGCTGTTTTGTGCTCATTAGACAGCTGACATCACTGTCCAGCGCTATGCGCTCTAGGTCTTAGAGAGCAAACCACAACGTTATATTCCCATAACGTCGTCTGTGCTTTCGCATTGCGTGAACTGGACAACCTGGTTACGGCATGGTATTAACTCTGTACAACAACCCGTCGGCATTGTAATACCTGTACAACCATCCGTCGGCATTGATGTACAGCGTTCTGTCGGCATTGTATTAACTGCACAACCATTTTCCGGAATCTTTTCCTCACCGTCCACTGTGGCAAATAACTTTATCCGCTGCTCAAACAACGGTCAAACGACCCCGTCAATGAAAAAATCTTGCATCTGTTTCATGGTCATTTACAAGACGATTTTGCGCAGTTCACTTTACTCGGCAAACCTTAACGGTTTCTGCCAACAGACTAACAGCTCTGGGGAATCCTTCAGTGGCACTTGAGACCGCGGATTTCTAAGTTTGAGCATCAACGAAATGACATCTGACAATTGAGTGGCGAGTGGCGTTCAGCCGACAAGGCGTCATTCCCGCGCCCCCTCCCCCCCCACACACAATTTTTTCCTGATTCAAACCACGATGTCGTTGAATAATTAAACGATATAGTGCCCAGAATTTGACTTCCTGCTTCGTCCGTACTAACCTTTATACTCATCTCACAGGGCTTTAATATTGCCCCCTCAAAAATTGTATCCCCCCACCCCGACCTCCATACCGGAACAACACCCTCCCTCTCCTACCAGCACCTCACTCCCCTACCAGCACCCTCCCTCTCCTAACAGCAACCTCCCTCTCCTACCAGCACCCTCCCTCTCCTACCAGCAACCACCCTCTCCTACCAGCACCCTCCCTCTCCTACCAGCACTTCCCTCCCCTACCAGCACCCTTCCTCTCCTACCAACACCCTCACTCCCCTACAGGCAACCTCACACCACTACCAGCCCCCTCACTATGCGACCTTGATCGTATGTTCCCCTTCCCCCCTATGCATGTGACCGATCATAAACTAGTATTACAGACCCCCAACAAGCCCACTCTGACGGCACCCCCACACCCCCCACACCTTTTTCTTTTCCTGCTCTCACTGACCAGTTTCCGGGCTGCCTTAAACCATGTCCACCACCTCTGATCGATGTCGGCGCATTAAAAGAGGTCGTGTGACGTCATAGATTCAGCAAGGTCACTCACCGGCTCAGTCCGGCCGTCCATCCCCTGGAAGTCGTTTGAAATCGAGGCAGTCAGCGGTGGTAAAAGTGCACGAGACGAATTCATAAATCCTCCATCAACGAACCCCCACCCCCCACTTTTCAGCCGACCTGGCAGAATCACTTCGATGGTTTGACATGCTTCAATGACCTAAGTGGTATACTCACAAAGTAGTATGCTGATAAAAAAAAAAATTAAAATTTTTTTTTTATAAGGCTGGTTGAACTGCTTATACCACAGGGAAATACGAGAATGCGTGAAGTCCAATTAAAAATATTTCACCGTTTTGCGTGTCTTTTGTTCTGTCTGCGCAACTTCTAAAGCAAGATATTATGGTGTTGAACGTGGACATTTGTTGCACGTTTCAGGACCTATCCTGAAATTTGTTTGAAAGAAATTTCCGGCAACCGTTTCAGGAAGTAGATATTGTTGAAAAAAAAATGCTATTGCGCTGAAATAATGTTTAAAATGAAAGAGGCAGAAAATACAGACTGTAAATAGTGGTAATATTTGACTCAACTTTATTCGAATTCTTCTTAGGAGCTACCGTGCATTCACCCATAAGCTCCCAGGGCACATTCAGTTCAACCAACAATGATTGATGAGTCTCTTGGATCAATTTGGTAAATTTTCTAATTCCGTGGACTGCTCTCCCCCCCTCTTTTTTGGGGGGCGGGGGGGGGGAAGTGGGGTTATACAGATTTTTTTTTTTTGAATGAAACCCTCTGTAAATTCTTATCTGAAATTTAGAGTTTTTTGACAAAGTAAATTTTCTCTTGATAGTATGTATGGTGGCGTTCAAATAGTTTAAAATATATATTGTGGTGTTTGATAAAACATGAGCAAAGAAAGACATAAAACAAGTACAACAACAAAATAAAACAAGTACAACAACAAAATAAAACAAGTACAACAACAAAATAAAACAAGTACAACAACAAAATAAAACAAGTACAACAACAAAATAAAACAAGTACAACAACAAAA
>CAXITT010000038.1:1675226-1690786 GCA_964033795.1 Lymnaea stagnalis
TCTCTCTCTCTCTCTCTCTCTCTCTCTCTCTCTCTCTCTCTCTCTCTCTCTCTCTCTCTCTCTCTCTCTCTCTCTCTCTCTCTCTCTCTCTCTCTCTCTCTCTCTCTCTTTCTTTCTCTCTCTCTCCCTCTCTCTCTCTCTCTCACTCTATCTTTATTTCTTTCTCTCTCTCTCTGTGAATGACTCAGTTTGTTAAACACTATACCCTCAGGATCCTACGATTCTTATCCCCGAGACACCTGTACTTAAGGTGATCGGAAGACACATACAATGGACACTTCTCTACAATAAACTCTTGAAAGTAGGAATTTCTCTCTATCGATCTTGTCTTTCTTTCTGCTTCTTACTCTTCCAAGTTTGTCAATGTTTCCGTCCGCCACAAGATGGCACTTGTTCCGCGCCAACACATAAAGCCGTGCAAGGGCGCCCGCAGGTAGGGGCAAGGTGGGGGACTTGCCCCCACCCCCTGGATTGATTGGATCAAAAAATTTTAGACAAAAATAGACAAAAAATGTATTAAAGTAAAGAGAAAATAAAGAGAAAGTAACTAAGCTGATGTCCTGTCCGTTCGTTCACCATACAAATACTCTACAGTAAATTAAAACTACATTAAAACATTACTAAATAAATTTTGCCCCCCCCCCTGGAAAGTTAATCGATTTTTTTTGCCCCGGCCCCCCCCCCCTAGAAAGTTTTCTGCGGGCGCCCATGAAACCGTGTGATCTCTGCTGCAATAATTATCTCGTATATTTTGCTGCTTTCCTATTTCCCGTCTTTCAAAAAATACGTCTAAATTAATGGGCGCGCCATCATCTGCTGACCCATCAATTAGACATTCACGGGAATCCTTTGAGTATAAATGTTTTAGAATCTTCAGAAGCCTTCTTCAAATTCATCCTTAAGGAATGTAACTGTTGAATCATAGCGGAACAATTAGTGTTATTATGAATACAAAACAAAAAAAAACGACATAATTTTGAGATGAATAATTTTTGACAGATTTTATTTCGAAGTTAGAAATATTCTATTGACTCAGCCGAATAGGAAAATAATGTCCCTCTATATGACGGTCAAGAGAATAAAAGAACTATTACATCGGAAGTGAATGAACGAACTGTTACATCGGAAGGGATTGAAAAAACTATTACATTAGAAGTGAATCAAAGAACTATGACATTGGAAGTGAATCAAAGAACTATGACATTGGAAGTGAATCAAAGAACTATTTCATTGGAAGTGAATCAAAGAACTATTACACTGGAAGTGTATCAAAGGACCTTTACTTTGGAAGTCAATCAAAGAGCTATTACATTCGAAGTCAATCAAAGAACTATTGCATTTGAAGTCAATCAAAGAACTGTTACATTGGAAATAAATCAAAGAACGATTACATTGGAAATCAATCAAAGAATGATTACATTGGAAATCAATCAAAGAACTATTACATTGGAAGTAAGTATAAGAACTATTACATTGGAAGTTAATCAAAGAACTATTACATTGAAAGACAATCTAAGAACTATTACATTGGAAGTCAATCAAAGAAATATTACATTGGAAGTCAATCTAAGAACTACTACATTAGAAGTCAATCTAAGCCAAACTTACTGCTTTGTCCACTGTGCGTCTCGTAATAGCGATATACACGCAAACCCAAACACCACTACCAAGCCAGATCGCTGCTCCCAAACACGGATACCACCCAAACACGGATACCAAACACTGCTCCCAAATACAGCTTCCAAATACTGCTCATGGAGATTGTTCCTAAATATTGTCTCACAAATAATACTCCCAAACACTGCCCCCAATTACTGAGCCCAATCACTGCCCCCGATCACTGCTAACAAACACAAACACTGCTCCCAAACTCCATGTTTCCCGCTCCCCAAAACTTCGCCTTGCCCCCCCCCACCCCTTCCTCTCCCTTCTCTGGTGCGCGATGATGAACATGTTCAGTAAATCGTGTGTTTATCGCCACAAACTAAAAGGACTTTGACGGACGAGCACAAGAGTTGTCTCCATTGAATAAACGGAACCGGACCTTCTAAGGGTCGGGTCAAAGGTTACAATCCCCGGGGTGTTGAGGGGGGGGTGGAGTGGCAATCGCTGTTAAGTTTCGGGGCGTGTATACACACATCCGCTCTTTGGAGGTTGTTATGAATAGCTTGTCGCAGGTTATAAACATGGCCACGGAAACGAAGATGAGTTGTGGCCCTTTGATGTCCCAAGCACTCTTACACGTTTGAACTGGCCTTTCGGAAACCTATAAATATCTATGGTGAGCTGACGTGAGCATTTCGTTAGTGAGGTGTAGGGTACGTATCGTCAATTGATGAGCTGTTGGGAAATCTCTTTAGTGAGCTGAAGTGGACATCTCATTAGTGAGCTGTTGTAAACACCTTGTTAATGAAAACTGTAGTGAACATATCGTTAGTGAGCTGTAGTGAACATCTCGACATTGAGCTGTAGAGAAAATCTCATTAGTGAGCTGTAGTGAGCATCTGGTCAGTGAGCTGTTGTGAACATCTCATTAGTGAGCTGTAGTGAACATCTGGTCAGTGAGCTGTAGTGGACATCTGGTTAGTGAGCTGTAGTGAACATCTGGTCAGTGAGCTGTAGTGAACATCTGGTCAGTGAGCTGTAGTGAACATCTGGTCAGTGAGCTGTAGTGAACATCTGGTCAGTGAGCTGTAGTGAACATCTGGTCAGTGAGCTGTAGTGAACATCTGGTCAGTGGGCTGTAGTGAACATCTGGTCAGTGATCTGTAGTGGACATCTTGTCATTGAGCTGTAGGGGACATCCACTTCAGTGGTCCGAACTAACCGTCGAGGACAACACTAGGCTAGATGAATGTATTCAGGACATTGCAACCAACGACATCTGGATAGGAATATGTGTCTCAACTCAGACACCACTTTTATCCGGGTATAATATGGAATGTGCCATGCAATGCCTTCAGCTTGAACATATGTTCGGTAACATACATCAAAGTTTGCAATAAGACCCATCCCCATTAATAATAATGTTTATGAGGAATGCCGGACATCAATCTCGTAAAATACACAGCCACGAAGAGACACAAGCATTTCACAGATATTACTTTATAAATCATGGGACAGCTCTAGATCTATGGAAAATAAACAAAAAAAAACAAAAAAAAAGCTAAGTAAAGTTCACACGATATGATATTTTTATTCAGGCATTTTGGACGGGAATATCGGACACTTTGTCACCAGTAGCAAAACTTCCTTTTTTTTGGTAACTTATTTTTATTTTATTTTTTTAAATGTCACTGTTTATCTGATCGTGTCAATATAGGCGGATGAATTTCGTAATCTCTTTTTTTTTTTTTTTTGACGTCTCTTTAAGCGCACGAAAAGTAGATCTTTAATGCGTTTGTCTCATTGAGCGAATCGAATAGCTTGATTGTGGGACTCCGGTTTTAAATACTCCTTTTAAATAAAATGTTTCGTGACATCGTCTGACATACGAGATTCCCTTTTTTTTTTTTTTTTTTTTTTTTTAACTCTTGTCAATGCGATGAGGTCAGTTGTTACTGGGTTATAATAAAAAAATAGTTCATTTTTAAGTCTGCGACATTCACAAAATAACAAATAATTTTTTAAAAGATTTTTTTTTTTTAAAGTTCTTAGTCTGTTTCTTAAGGCATATGCCAGACAAATCGATACTGCTAGATTCAAACCTACGAGCTCGGCCCATGTGGGGGGGGGGGGCAGGTAATTTATGTCCTTTTCAGCAGTAACATTTGTTTTAAAATCAGCTTGCATTCCCATACGAGGTTAAATAAATGTATGCACGGTTTTAATTCGCGTATTACATGCCTATTTTTAAAAGTTTTTTTTTTTTTAAAGTTCTTAGTCTGTTTCTTAAGGCATATGCCAGACAAATCGATACTGCTAGATTTAAACCTTCGAGGTCGGCCCATGTGGGGGGGGGGGCAGGTAATTTATGTCCTTTTCAGCAGTAACATTTGTTTTAAAATCAGCTTGCATTCCCATACGAGGTTAAATAAATGTATGCACGGTTTTAATTCGCGTATTACCTGCCTTACACGAGCACAAAATATATCACTGAATATAACTGGCCACTGCTCTAGGAACTTTTTGTAGCCATATTACTGGCCACTGCTCTAGTAACGTGTGTAGCCATATCACTGGCCACTGCTCTAGTAACTTGTGTAGCCATATCACTGGCCACTGCTCTAGTAACTTATGTAGCCATATCACTGGCCACTGCTCTAGTAACTTGTGTAGCCATATTACTGGCCTCTGCTCTAGTAACTTGTGTAGCCATATCACTGGCCACTGAACTAGTAAAATGTGTAGCCATATGACTGGCCACTGCTCTAGTAACTTGTGTAGCAATATAACTGGCCACTGCTCTAGTAACTTGTGTAGCCCTATCACTGGCCACTGCTCTAGTAACAAGTGTAGCCATATGACTGGCCACTGCTCTAGTAACTTGTGTAGCAATATAACTGGCCACTGCTCTGGTAACTTGTGTAGCAATATAACTGGCCACTGCTCTAGTAACTTGTGTAGCAATATAACTGGCCACTGCTCTGGTAACTTGTGTAGCAATATAACTGGCCACTGCTCTGGTAACTTGTGTAGCAATATAACTGGCCACTGCTCTTGTAACTTGTGTAGCAATATAACTGGCCACTGCTCTTGTAACTTGTGTAGCAATATAACTGGCCACTGCTCTAGTAACTTGTGTTGCCACATTTGGCTTGGATGGTGAAAATCAATTATCTGAAGAAACGTTTAGAAAAAAAAAACATCATCAAAGTGTAAGAAATCAAAGGCTGAAGAGAAGAGCGGATGGGAGAGGGGAGAGGGGAGAGGGGGGTGCTATTGCCGGAGTGAAGCTAACGTCAATCAAGGAAATTGAAAACTTCACACGCTAACAATCAATGGCATGGAGAACATGGTTCGCCATATACAGATGACAGACAGGGGGGCGCCATCATAACGCGGACACCTGTCTTAAGTAAGGCTAACGTTAGAATGGCGGGGAGAACATGGTACGCCATATACAGATGACAGACAGGGGGCGCCATCATAAAGCGGACACCTGTCTTAAGTAAGGCTAACGTAAGAATGGCGGGGAGAACATGATACGCCATATACAGATGACAGACAGGGGGCGCCATCATAAAGCGACACCTGTCTTAAGTAAGGCTAAAGTGAGAAGGGCGGGGAGTTCAGAAAAGTAAAACTGTGCCAGGGGAAATACGTAATAGGGCCAGGTTAATAACATAGTAGAATCAGGTAAATGACGTAGTAGGTTCAGTTAAATAACATAGTAGAGGCAGGTAAATGACGTAGTAGGTCCAGGTAAATGACGTACTAGGGCCAGGTAAATGACTTAGTAGGGCAAGGTAAAGGACGTAGTAGGGCAAGGTAAAGGACGTAGTAGGAACATGAAATTCTAAGACATAAAGTGCGCCTGAGGGCCCCCCGCTCTCCCCCCCCCCTCGTTGAAATTGACCTTAAAAACAGATCCATGTGGGTCAAAGGTTGGGAACCTCTGGTCTTTCCTGTCCTATATGAAAATCACAATGTCGGTGCGAAAGAGTCAGCTTAGTTTATTTCTTGGTGAAGACATTCCAAAATTTGATTAATAAACTTGTGTTTAATACTGTATCGTCTGTGTATATAACTTTTGAATATCTTCATCTTCTGTGCGCCTGTACCGGCAAGAAGGCATCGCGGCAGTTATAGTTGACAGATTGCCGCACGTAATCGGAAATTTCTTTGAAAGAAATTTCTTCGACGGAAAATTGATCGACGGAAATTTGACCGAACGGAATTTCGGACGAATTTCGTTTTCAGTTCACACGATTTAATTTTGCTTCAAATTTCGTTTTGAACGCATTATTTTGTTTTACTGTATAGTATTAGTGCGTTCAAAAAGAAATTTGACGTAAAATTAGGGCGTGAGAACTGAAGAAAAAAAATTCGACCAAACTTCCGTTTCATCAAATTTCCGTCGACGAAATTTCTTTCATACAAATTTCCGGTACCCATTGCCGCAAGGTGTGAGGCCTGCTGAAGGTTCATGTTGTGGATTTTAAGGGTGTTAGCTCTTCTGACCTATAAGCATGACATCTCGTTGCTCTGGCCTATAAACATGACATCTCGTCGCTGTGGCCTATAAACACGACATCTCTGTTCTGGCCTATAAACATGACATCTCGCTGTTCTGGCCTATAAACAGGACATCTCGCTGTTCTGGCCTATAAACATGACATCTCGCTGCTCTGGCCTATAAACATGACACATCGCTGCTCTGGCCTATAAATATGACATCTCGCTGTTCTGGCCTATAAACATGACATCTCGCTACTCTGGGCTATAAACATGACATCTCGCTGCTCTGGGCTATAAGCATGACATCTCGCTGCTCTGGGCTATAAACATGGCATATCGCTGCTCTGGCCCATAAACATGACATCTCGCTGTTCTGGCCTATAAAAATGACATCTCGTTGCTGTGGCCTATAAACATCGGACCTAAAAATATCACACAGATTGGGCGTGTGAACCCCACTCATAATTCCATAAATAGTTAACCATAAAGTCAGTCCACCATATGCAGACCGTATGTTCCCCCATAAACATGTCACGTTACGTCATGGATCCACCGTCCCATGATCCTCTTATGTCCCACCCGTGGATCCGCCCTTGTGTTGACACATACATCAAAACGCACACAAGACTTTACAACTTTCTGGAGACAACGCCATCAAAAGATGAGGTGGATTTATTTGCCTTGAACAAAACCCCACGTGACATATTGCCATACTGCATTCCCCCCCCCCCTTTTTTTTTTCAGCGTTTCTCTATTCAGTTTCAAACCTTGTTACCCAAAAAAAACAAAGGTATTCAAAAAACAAATCTTGTACCTATAATAATAAATAAAATAAATTTAATTTATTCGTAATAAATCAGCGGTTCTTAACCTGTGGGTCGCGACCACTTTGGGGGTTGCACGACCCTTTCACAAGGGTCGCGTAAGACCATCTGAAGACACATATACTCCACAGTTATAAAGTATTTAACGAAAATAATTTTGTGATTGGGGGCGCTACAACATGAGGAAATGTATTAAAGAGTCGCGGCATTAGAAAGGTTAAGAACCACTGTAATAAATAGATACCATTGTATGTATTTCGCAAAGTTTTTGTTTCGGTTCGACGTATTTACTGTTCGAAAACACGGAGAATGTTTTCATAGTTCTTGACCTCCAGTATTACCTTGCTAATTAGTAATATAGGTGTGGCGGTGGGTTCGGTGGGGAAGTCTAAATTGAGACATCGCATACAGAGACAAGTCTAAAACTTCGGCCAGCAAGTCGAAAGTTACCATTCATACCATAGACTCATATTTGGGACATCACCCTGTAGACTACTGCGTGGAGGCACCAGCAACGCCGCGTAATGACGTATTGATCCCAAGGGGTGGGGGGGGAGGGGACAGCCAAGAGAAGGCGACTCCTCTGCTGTGCATGTGAAGGTCACATTACTAATAGCGTGCCCTTGGCTCGTTAGCGCGAGGAGCTAAATGAAGACACACCGGCCCGAAGACAGGGGCGAGGAAGCGTAGAAGGGCATCAACGTCTGGGGCAGCAACGTCTGGGGCAGCAAGCGTGGGGCAGCAACGTCTGCCGGGTGTACGGCTTTTGTTCGAAAGCAACCGCTGGGGTAGTGAGATTTGTGTTGTTGTTTTTTTCGGTTTGGGTGGGGGGGGGGAGCTGGAAGTCAAGACCGTGATCATTGATGCAAAAAATATATATACATGTTGTTGTTCGTCAGTCGAAGATCGACTAGGACCATCGAGTTGTCCGGTGCTTGATGACTTGCACGGGTGACTTTTGTTTAACGTGAGGAAGAGCTGCGCGGCCTCAACCTCACTCTCTCGTCAAGACGACCAGGTATGGGTAAGGATGCAGAAGTTGTCGGAACGTTTCATTGTATACGCCTTACGGGGACTCCATCTCCGGGTTTGATATATACATATATATCAATAATATATTTTTTTCGGAAAGGGTGGAAAACGGTTTTTGGGGGGGGGGGGCGCCAATATTCAGTCTTTAAGGCTCTGTTTTCTACAAACCAGAAACAATATACATATATATCAATAATATATTTTTTTCGGAAAGGGTGGAAAACGGTTTTTGGGGGGGGGGCGCCAATATTCAGTCTTTAAGGCTCTGTTTGCTACAAACCTGAAACTCCATACATGTCATAGTTGAATGTCTGAAAATGTCCTTGTTTTTTTAACTATGCGCAAATTTATGTCATTGAAATAACCAATTTTTTTACCATTGAAATGCCCAAGTTTATGTCACTGAAATTCCCAGGTCTATGTCACTGAAATGTCCAAGTTTAAGTCATTGAAATAACCAAGGTTTTGTCATCGAAATTCCCAGGTCTATGTCATTGAAATGTCCAAGTTTATGTCATTGAAATGTCCAAGGCTTTGTCAATCAAATGCACAAACCGAAAGCTGAATTCCAAAGGCCACCCTCGGTCTCGATAATTCAAGAAGCAATTGTTATACCACATTTAAAACTAAGAGTTGCACACTTCCAAAGAGCGCACATTCAGCCAATCCAATTATCTGATATCATCCCACACAAAAAAAAAAAAATCCATTTCATTAGGACATAGCAGCTGCCCACCCTAGGAATTCACTCTAAAATGTGAGGAGAGACTCCGTCATTAGCACATAGCAGCTGCCCACCCTAGGAATTCACTCTAAAATGTGAGGAGAGACTCCGATTCGTGACGCGCCGACTCCACAACACCTTTCTCAAGAACAGTCCTACTTTAAAAGCTAAACACACACCACTGAGTAAGAGTTTTTAACCTGATTGAGAAGTAGAAATGCTTTGAAGTGACTTCTGACACCCAGTGGTCACGCGACTAGAGGGAAAAGTACATCCTGTACTGCAGGCTCGCGCTGACCAATTCCAGAAGAATTCTTCCTCCTTTAAAAAAAAAATTTTAAAAAAAATTTAAATTATTTTTAAAACTTAAGTCACCGCGTCCACTTAAGTACATATTAATAAGTACATCAAAGTTTATTGATGTTTAGCCCTGCGTTATTTCCCTTTGTGTATGTGTGTGTGTGGTCTTTTAACGCTAGATCTGTATAAATGGACAGCAAGATCTTTATCGCTAGATCTGTATAAATGGACAGCAAGATCTGTATCGCTAGATCTGTATAAATGGACAGCAAGACCTGTATCGCTAGATCTGTATAAATGGACAGCAAGATCTGTATCGCTACATCTCTATAAATGGACAGCGAGCATTTTGGTGACACACATCAAATCAAATTAGATTTAATACAAGCAGCTAAGCAATGTTTAAAAAAGAAATATATTTCAAAATTGCCGAAATCCCTGACGGGAAGGTCACCGGAAATTTGTTTGAAAGAAATTTCGTTAACGGAAAATGGATCGACGAAAGTTTGATCGAACGGAAGTTTGGTCGAATTTTTTTTTCTTCAGTTTACACGATCCAATTTTGCATCAAATTTCTTTTCGACATCACTATACTTTATATTAAAACAAAATAATGCCAATTCGGACCATTTCCGGATACCCTGACGGAAGTATGACTGTCGCCTCAAGCATGCGCGATGAAAAAAAAACCCAAAAAACAAAACAGACTATATTTTCAAAACGGTAACACGGTACGTAACTGAGGGCTATACGGAAGTGACGTCATGAAATGGAGCGATGAAGTCTTCTCAATACATACAAAGATTTTTAATCGGTGAACGTACAAGTAGAGCTTGGGGGGTTGGTGGGTGGAGGGGTAGGGGGTTGCCAAGCGGTAGATTTGTGTATACCTATAACTGCCAGTGGTCACATTTATTCGATGTGTGAGTTCCGTGCTCTGATTTAACCTCAAAGTCACACGTTTTTGTGGGTTTCGTTTTGTGTTGTTGTTTGTTTTTTTTTGGTTGTTTGTTTTTATGTTTTTGTGTGCGTTATGTAATGATCGTGAAAATCCGTTGCCTAAGTTTACTGACATGAAAAAAACCCCGAGCTGTCATATTTGTGTGCTTGAATGCCGTACTGTCATGTTGGTGTGCTTGAATGCCGTAGTGTCAGGTGAATTCAAGGGGTTTGCATGATCACGCTCCCCGCAGCCAACTTATCAGAATGAGATGTCTATAATTAAACGAAGCTAGATCATGCGCCAACCTTCCCCACCCCCCTTCCCTCTCTCTCTCTCTCTCTCTCTCTCTCTCTCTCTCTCTCTCTCTCTCTCTCTCTCTCTCACTTCTCTCTGTTTTCATTTCATGATCTTCTTTTTTCATAAGCATGGTCAAACTCTTAAGAAAACACCGGCTGCCATAGCGATGTTACCTCATGTGTGCATATGACATAGGAACTTGACGTCTGAATGACCCGGACACACAGACACGTTTCCAGGCTGAATGACAAGGATGAATATCGGGCACACGTGATACACAATGGCACGTCAGACGTCCCTAAACCCCCCCCCCCAATCCCCCGGCCAAAAGCGGCCATTTGTAAATACAGGNCCGGACACACAGGCACGTTTCCAGGCTGAATGACAAGGATGAATATCGGGCACACGTGATACACAATGGCACGTCAGACGTCCCTAAACCCCCCCCCCCAATCCCCCGGCCAAAAGCGGCCATTTGTAAATACAGGAGGGCTCGTCAGCATTGACATCCCCACCACCCCCACCCCCACATCCGAATCGGTTACATTTTGAAATCTATGCACAAGCAAAGCTGCTCATTGACAAGTTCTGAGACCCGAACAACAAAGACTAAATGTGTAACTGAAGCTACGGCTAAAGATCGACTTTAATATTTCTACATTTACAGATCACGAAAACAAAGCAAAACCTATTGGTAGATATGGAAAAGGTCACGTGACCCTAAATATGTTTCCTTATAACTGACCTGTATCATTAGTTCGTATGGCAAGCCTTTGTAATTTCTATATTTAGCATGAAAAAAACATATAATTACCAGGCATATTTTCTCCAATGAGCAGGCACACATTTAAAATCACTATGGTTACGTCTCGGAATCGCCCGGGCACATACATTTATCGCCCACACTTCCACGGGCAAGAGTTTAGAGCACGAAGTAACCGAAAAAATCTCTGGAGAGCAGTTCTTGGCTTTGTTTACAACTTGCGAAAGACGCAACTCAAAGTTGTATACAACTGCTTGAAGCCAGATAGAGGTCTCCGCAGACTCAGAACGCCCCCATCCCCCCGCCCCCACCCACCCACACTTCCCCACCTCTAACACTCTGACGGCGACCTCCTCCTACCAAGGAAGAAGTACAAGTTCTGGGAAAACCCATTTCTTACTTCTGGTGGCTTTCGTGGACGCTGAAGCCTTTCTTAGAATTGCATCAAATATCAAATATGAAATAGTTGTTACTGGGGAAAGTGTGTAATCCGGGCATTCTATTGAATTTCTGGCTGGACGTAGTCAAGGTGAGAAATACATAAGACGTGAAAGCAAATTGCCCGCAGGCATTCCTACAGAATGTCTGGATTTCACACTTTGCCTGTCACATGGCGACAAACTCTGTGGCTACCCGACATCCAGTGAGCATCAACATTGTGAGGTGATAACGGAATAAATATCAAGCATAAAAAAACAACAACACACTATGCACTGCTATAAACAAGGGCGCAATTCTGGTTGTGTATAATAGAGTTGGCACATTCTGTAGCGTTTATCGCAATTTACTAAATAGTTTGCGTATGAAATAGATGTAGTTGTTGTTGTTCGTCCTTCTCATGTGGAGATGCCCAAAACAGTGTTCGACATGAGTCGTATCCTCGATTTGTGCTGTATTTTGTTTAAAGCGATCGAGAGCTGCTCAGTTGGTCAGCGTCGATATCTCGTCCTTTGCCTAATTGATCCAATGGCAAGACTTAGCCCAAGACGATTGGAAATAGACCAGGAGATGCCCGCAGGTGACCGCAGCAGTGTGTCTTGTGTGTTTCACGTGGCTCTTTATGCGTTCTACGTCGCAGAAGTTGTCGGAATTTCGCTAGTGTCAATGTCATACCGCCTACGGGTGGCCGAGTGGTCTAAACGGAGTCAATCCCAAGCTAGTGGACTCGAGTTCGATGAAATAGATACCCGGATGTGGCTCATTACAGGCGTCGATGGCTTAGAACCGTATGTCATCTGTTGTTCACTATATACCTACTGCAAACATCTACGGTTGTACATTAACTCTTACCCAAATCTACGGTTGTACACTAACTCTTACCCAAATCTACGGTTGTACACTAACTCTTACCCAAATCTACGGTTGTACACTAACTCTTACCCAAATCTACGGTTGTACACTACCTCTTACTCAAACCTACGGCTGTACACTAACTCTTACCCAAATCTACAGTTGTACACTACCTCTTACCCAAACCTACGGTTGTACACTAACTCTTACCCAAATCTACAGTTGTACACTAACTCTTACCCAAACCTACAGCTGTACACTAACTCTTACCCAAACCTACAGCTGTACACAATTTCTACGGCCCACATCCACTGTTAGTCAATGGCGTAGGTATAAGAAGGTTAACGGCGCCTGGTATAGAAAAAGTTTCCCCTCCCCCCTCCCCACACACACACATTTCTCACGGAAAAACTGCATTTTGTCGAAAATAACGCCCCCTAAATATTAAGAGAGAAAAGAGCCGCCTGGGGCGGGACACCCCCCCCCCCAGACTTCTTCCTACTGCTCACATCTACTGTTATACCTCTCGCTCGCTTCTTTTTCTAACTATAGTGGCAGGTTGTTTTAGTATATTTATATACAACCGACTCTTCTTCCCATTCGTAATGCGTCACGGAGTCTGTAAAGGGAAAAAAAAGGGGTGGTTGGGGGAAGGGGGGGGAGAGGGGCAAACGCCTTGCCAGGATTGATTTCATCAAGGTTGGCTACAAGCACGGGGCTCCACACAGTTGGGTATTAGGGGAAGACAATCAGCCTCATTAAGCTGGAAGAAAAAATCGAACGCCCTTGTACTTGATGCGAACAACTTAACCCGCTAATTGAAAGGTTATCAAAATCGTTGCAAGGGCCAATACTGAACGCACGCCACGAGGAGAAACGTGAACATAAAAAAAAAAATGAAGCGGAAACCAACGTTGAAGTGGGCCCATATTTTTTTTTTGCATTGCGCCCTAATTATCTTGAACGAGGCGAGCCCGAATATAGCTCGTAAGCTAACGTGGCTTGCTGGGGCTAAGAGGTGATGACGGTGCAGCGCAATCATTAGTTCTTTTATGGGAAGTCTTCGATGCGTTTGACCTGTCTTTAGAGGTATGATTTAACGTACACACGACGGCCTCGTTGTCCCGCCCGATGTCTCGGTTAAGGAGAGGTTGTAGTCACTGAACTGAAAATGACTGCCTGGTCGCCGGACAAAGCCGGCAGGGGGACATAATACCGGAATCAATCGGGTCCCGGGGTCACTCGAGTGGCGAGTTGTTGAGGAAATCTGGTGAGATGATTGTTTTGGTATTTGCGTAAATGTAAGGGTGAGACATTGGGGGGGGGGGGGGGGGGGGCATGTTTTGGGGCTAAAATTGTGCATGTTGTACTTTGATGTTTGCATGTTGTACTTGATGTTGGCATGTTGTACTTCTGATGGCGTCTAGTTTTCGTCTTTGCTTGCTTGTTACTTTTAGTTTGTTCTTTCGTTTGGTTTGTGTTTGGCTTCCCAGATTTAATTGTGTTTTTTTTATATTTTAATTTGGATATAAATGGTCCAGAGGCGTCTGTTCACCGCCTGAGTGGTGGTAGCCTACCCCCCCCCCCTCCTCTCCATCAAGGACCTTGGTCAGTTCCGTGGGTCAAACACAACGTCAGATACAACTGAACTGAACAATACAATACATTATGTTGAAATAGAAACGTCTGGCGTCAGATATCTAAACGGGAGCACGTAAATAGCTCCTCTCTGTTTATTTACATGGCTGCTATTTAAGTGAAGTATCTCTGTAGTAGACATCTTTGACCTATTTACTGCTCTTTGAGTGAGTGTATCTCTGTAGTAGCCATCACTGCCACATTAACTGCTATTTGAGTGAATGTATCTCTGTAATAGACATCACTGCCGCATTTAACTATGGTGGAACTGGCGCTCTTGCGCCAGGATTAACTTAAAAATGAAAGTGAATGTTTAAATGGCCAGTTTTTCAAACTGTATATTATTACTTATTCAATCCCATACTTTTGGTTGTGCATAAGCGCGTGTTTCATTATATGGATGCTTTGATAATTCCGTGCATTGATATCTAGTGGGTTTTCGGATAAGATTCACGATGACTTAGATAGACTAAGGCGGGAACTATTTAAGAAATACTCTCATCCGGTTCGCAGAATCATTATGACAAAAAAGGCAATGGAAGTGGCTTGCAAATAACAAGGAGCAGGGGCGTAGGAAGAGGAAAGGAGAGAGTGGCCGTTCCACCACCGCCGCATTTTCAACTAACGGCTGAGTTGGTGTTTTTTTCCCGTGGAAGTGGGTGCCAAAATCAGTGGCCGTCCCGTTTGGAACAAATCATAGCTGCGCCACTGACTATGACAAAAATGTTATTCCTTTGAACATGGAGTAAGAAATCTTTTCAATTTTTTAATTTTTTCAGACATCATTGATTCTGTCTCTACAATTAGATAAAAAAAAAAAACTTCAATATAGTTTTAAACAGTTGAACCGGCAACAAAAACAAACAAAATAAGGAAAAGGTAAGGAAAAATCAGGAAAAATGAGGAAAAGGTAATGAACATAAAAAAGGAAAACATTTGGATAAACAAAGTTAGGATATAATGTGAGGATGAAATGTGGAAACAATAAGAAAAAGTAAGTAAAAAAGGAAGGGAACAAATAAGAAATGGAAGGAAAGAAACAATCCAAATTTACTAAGTGCCCAATTATATATGTGTATAATTTCTTTTTAAAAAATGCGTTGTTTGAGCCACACCTCAACAAAAAAAAAAGTATTGATCCGTCACTGGCAGTCTTGCATCCATCAACCAAACATCTGACATGGAAAGTAGGATCATTCGATACCAACATAACAATCCTGAAAAGTAAAATTCTATTTGTTATCTCCGTGTACCTACGCCGAGACAAGCCGAGAAGTCTAATACCCGAAACCTGCGGTAAAGACCCGCCAGTAAATTAACTGGATGAGGGGGGTGAGGGGAGGGGAGGGAAATCAACTGGAGGAAACAGACGGTGGGGGAGGGGGGAGGAAGGAGGGTAGGGACGGGAAATCAATGTACGCGACATGACAGGAGACCGACCTAGACGCGTTTATCATCACGGCACAGAGTCCCCCAAAGGCGGGCGCGTCACTCGTGTTGTGGTCCGGTTAGTCGGGACATTTCGGTACTCGTCAGTGCTGACTGCCCGTGACAGATGGCTTTTATCAGAGGCTCCGGGAAGACAAAAAAAAAAAAAAAACCCCATTTTCACTTCTTCTTCTGGGGCTT
>CAXITT010000038.1:1704185-1718840 GCA_964033795.1 Lymnaea stagnalis
GGTTGGGGGGAGGGTTGGGGGGTTGGGGGGGGATTTTTGCTGCAGATATTTTGTGGCTTACCGAATGACATGAAATATCCAAAGTCGTGTTATTATGGTGAGACCAATGTGTTAGGCTTGCCTGGAGTTTAAGAAAACAAAACAATAAAACACAGAATTTAGTGAAAGGTTTGCAATACATCCAAAAAACATAAAGGCTAAAGGAAATGGGATAAGAATAAAATGCATTCTTAATTTATTTTATTTTTATTTTATTTTTTTTATTTTTTAATTGCTATTTATTTTAATATATTTTTTTTATGGGGGAGGGGGGGGGTAATTTATTGCGATTTCAACTGATTTTCACCTGATAATTTTGCTCTATGATCGCCAGCCTTTTTGACCTGTTAATCACTCACCTGTAACTTGTCCATTACACCCGATTTACAAGTAAAATTGAAGAACAAACTTACATTAATCGATGATAGAAATTCCAAAACGATTTCAATAACAGAACAGAAACAAAACTACAACAACAACAAAAAAACACCCATGCGAACATGTGTGTCTACTGGATTCTAGCTTGAGAACCGCCATCTAAAGAAGTGAGAGCTGTAGTTTTACGCCATAACGTTGGCCTAACCCCACGTCACCAAATCATAAACCATAAACGCTGAAATGGAAATATTCTGCTACCTCTCGGTCGAGAGGAGACAAAGATGGCTGACAAGAGTTCCTGACCCAGGTCTATGCCGTGTTTGTTATTTCAATACTAACCGAGCCATTCTGTCTCTGTCTCTCTCTCTCCCTCCCTCTCTCCCTCCCTCCCCCATCCCCCACCCCCCCCCCCCCCCGTTAATGATGACTAAAATACAGTTATTGAATTGACAATTATATAGAGTTATTGAATGGACAGTTATAGAGTTATTGAATGGACAATTATAGAGTTATTGAATGAACAATTATATAGAGTTATTGAATCAACAATATAGTTATTTAGTGAACAATTATATAGAGTTATTGAATCAACAATTATATAGAGTTATTGAATGGACAGTTATAGAGTTATTGAATGAACAATTATATAGAGTTATTGAATGAACAATATAGTTATTTAGTGAACAATTATATAGAGTTATTGAATCAACAATTATATAGAGTTATTGAATGGACAATTATAGAGTTATTGAATGAACAATTATATAGAGTTATTGAATGAACAATATAGTTATTTAGTGAACAATTATATAGAGTTATTGAATCAACAATTATATAGAGTTATTGAATGGACAGTTATAGAGTTATTGAATGAACAATTATATAGAGTTATTGAATCAACAATATAGTTATTTAGTGAACAATTATATAGAGTTATTGAATCAACAATTATATAGAGTTATTGAGTGAAAAATTATATAGAGTTATTGAATGAACAATTATATAGAGTTATTGAATGAACAATTTTATAGCTTTATTGAATGAACAATTATATATAGTTATTGAATTAACACTTATATAGAGTTATTGAATGAACAATTATATATAGTTATTCAATGAACAATTATAGAGTTATTGAATGAACAATTATAGAGTTATTGAATGAACAATTATATAGAGTTGTTGAAGGAACAATTATATATAGTTATTGAATTAACACTTAAATAGAGTTATTGAATGAACAATTATAGAGTTATTGAATGAACAATTATAGAGTTATTGAATGAACAATTATATAGTTATTGAATGAACAATTATAGAGTTATTGAATTAACAATTATATATAGTTATTGAATGAACAAGTACAGAGTTATTGAATGAACAATTATATATAGTTATTGAATGAACAATTATTTATTTTTATTGAATGAACACATGAAGAACAAAACCCACAAACACACACACAAAACCCACAAACACACACACACAAAACCCAATAACGAAACAGGGCGCGTCAAATGTCAAACTTGTCTTTGCGTCTGGAGAGTACCGTGGCCTTAACAGCAAAGCTATGTCAGACGTATAACGGTGGTACCGGGAATTGTCAGACATCACGAGGGTATCGGCATTGATGGCAGTCTACACACTGGTATCGGTAATCGTATTTCTTTCAACGGATATAGACTCATATAGTTTTTAGTTTTTTTAGTAATAGGTTGGTTTTTTTATCCTTTATTTTGTTGTTTGTCATTTTTTTGTCTGTTATTTGTTTAATTGTTTGTTATTTTTGAGTGTGTGTGTGTGTGTGTGTGTGTTTTTAAAGGTAATCGAGACTTATAAAGCAATTAGCCCTCTCTAGAGCAGCTAATAAGTGTAAATAGCAACTGCATTAAAAACAAAACAAAAAAAATATGTTTTATTTTAGGACAAACTTGGTATCCAGACGTCTGTGTAATAGTGTAGCAGTTGTACTTTCATTAGATTGACGTGTAGAATTTCATTGTCACAAAGAGACGGCGTGGAGCAGAGTATTTTGTCGCGGATCTAATGCACGAAGCAAGCCACAAAGTCACCGAGCTTGCAAGCAATGCTATAAGACTTTCAATTTACGAACTCCACTTTCCATTGTCTTCCGCCAACAGACTTCTAACAGACGCAGTTTGACACTGACCACACCCTGGGTCTTGTGCCAGTGGACTTCTAACAGACGCAGGATGACGCTAACCACACCCTGGGTCTTGTGCCAGCTGACTTCTGACAGACGCAGGATATGACGCTAACCACACCCTGGGTCTTGTGCCAGCTGACTTCTGACAGACGCAGGATATGACGCTAACCACAATGACGCTAACCACACCCTGGGTCTTGTGCCAGCTGACTTCTGACAGACGCAGGATATGACGCTAACCCCACCCTGGGTCTTGTGCCAGCAGACTTCTAACAGACGCAGGATGACGCTAACCACACCCTGGGACTTGTGCCAGCAGACTTCTAACAGACGCAGGATGACGCTAACCACACCATGGGTCTTGTGCCAGCAGACTTCTAACAGACGCAGGATGACGCTAACCACACCATGGGTCTTGTGCCAGCAGACTTCTAACAGACGCAGGATGACGCTAACCACACCATGGGTCTTGTGCCAGCTGACTTCTAACAGACGCAGGATGACGCTAACCACACCCTGGTTCTTGTGCCAGCAGACTTCTAATAGACGCAGGATGACGCTAACCACACCCTGGGTCTTGTGCCAGCAGACTTCTAACAGACACAGGATGACGCTAACCACACCCTGGGTCTTGTGCCAGCAGACTTCTAACAGACGCAGGATGACGCTAACCACACCATGGGTCTTGTGCCAGCAGACTTCTAACAGACGCAGGATGGCGCTAACCACACCATGGGTCTTTAAGTCTAAAAAATGTTACACTAGAAATCAGAAAAATTTAAATCTAAAAAATGTTACACTAGAGATCAGAACAATTTAAGTCTAAAAAATGTTACACTAGAGATCAGAAAAATTTAAGTCTAAAAAATGTTACACTAGAAATCAGAAAAATTTAAGTCTAGAAAATGTTACACTAGAGATCAGAAAATTTAAGTCTAAAAAATGTTACACTAGAGATCAGAAAAATTTAAATCTAAAAAATGTTACACTAGAGATCAGAAAAATTTAAGTCTAGAAAATGTTACACTAGAGATCAGAAAATTTAAGTCTAAAAAATGTTACACTAGAGATCAGAACAATTTAAGTCTAAAAGATGTTACACTAGAGATCAGAAAAATTTAATTCTAAAAAGTGTTACACTAGAGATCAGAAAAATTTAAGTCAAAAAAATGTTACGCTAGAGATCAGAACAATTTAAGTCTTAAAAATGTTACACTAGAAATCAGAAAAATTTAAATCTAAAAAATGTTACACTAGAGATCAGAAAAATGTAAGTCAAAAAAATGTTACACTAGAGATCAGAAAAATTTAAGTCTAGAAAATGTTACGCTAGAGATCATAAAAATTTAAGTCTAAACATTTTACACCAGAGGGGATGTAGTGTCCAAATTAGCTACCTCTCCGACTCTCAGCTAGGATTCGTTTGTGTACCAACTATTTCTCCGTTGCTTAAGATTAAACTATAAGATTATCGTCAGATTTTTTTAAATAGTTAGATTAATATTATAGTTGTGTGTTTTTTTTTTGGTCCAGATTCAACCAGAACTTTCTGCTTCACCTACAAAACAATGCCTACCTCTTACCCACACTTTCGCAATACCACGAGTTCGCGTTTTAAATTGGGCCTTGCTCAGTTGTCGGCAGCAGGCGGCCCGGGAGCGTCATGTGGCTCCTCAACAGTGATAAATGTGGGTCTTCCTCCTCCACCCCCCACCCCACTTTCTTTTACTCATCTTTATTGAGATGCGGTTCCCAGACATCTTCATAGAAGATATAAAAATCTTTTTATACATTTACACAGTTTGACGAAACCTGCTCATGGACATTGAGATTGGGGGAGGTTTTTTTCCTTTAACACAGTCTCTGGTTGGAAGGAATGGTTGGTGTTTTTTTAAATTTTAGAATTTAGATTAGAGACTAAGGTATGTATGTAAAACAAAACTGTGTGTTACTTTTTAACTACAGTGATCTCTTGTCTATCGCGGGTTCACTTTGCGCGGTCCCACTGCTTCTATGGCGGAAATTTTTCCTTGGATATATCTAATTTTGTGTCACCAGATTTTCATTATTCTGATGCACACATACATTTGTCGCTTCATTATTCTGATGCACACATACATTTGTCGCTTCATTATTCTGATGCACACATACATTTGTCGATTCATTATTCTGGTGCACGCATACATTTGTCGCTTCATTATTCCGATGCACACATAGATTTGTCGCTTCATTATCCCGATGCACACATACATTTGTCGCTTCATTATTCTGATGCACGCGTACATTTGTCGCTTCATTATTCCGGTGCGCACATACATTTGCCGCCTTGTTGTAGGTACGCCACTGGTAACATTAACCAATCAAAACTTAAATTAAATTTTGACAGCAGTGTTCGCAGTCGCCACGTCACTCTCCTCGATTCCGTTAACAAATTGTTCTATTACCCTACTGGTAAATTATACAATATTTTTGTTTTTTGTTCCAACGCCAAGCATTTTTGATCCACAATTCTCATCACGTCTGACGCATTACCGTCGATAAACTCCGAGAGTTACAGTTTTTCTATTCTTGCTCCAGCCGTGCTCTCCCCCCCCCCCCCCCCAAACGATTTGCTAAATGACCGGCGGCTATTAGTCCTGACTTCGGGTCGAGTAATGAAATGCTCTCGGCACCGTGCGGCTCTCCAAACAATGTGACTGACACTTCATTAAAAATGAATGACCCCCGGTTCGCTAAAGAGTTCATTACTTTTGCCCACCAGCCCTCACCCGTCTCTCTCTCTCTCTCTCTCTCTCTCTCTCTCTCTCTCTATCCCCCACCCCACCCCCCCCAACTCTCCGCCTACATACCATTCCAGGGAATTAAATTCTTCTAAAGGAGAACAATCAGGGGAGGACCACCCTCCTGAAACCAAGTTTATGGACTTTATAATTATCTACTATTTACTGTATTGATTCAAAATGTGAGTGTGTCGGTTGGGGGGGGGGGAAGGGGGGGGAGTGTTTATCTGTGTGCTGGTGGTGTTTAAAGACCGTTCAAATGGATCTAGACTCGACGAGTTATTTGTGGCGTTTAGAGCTCCCCCCTCCCCCACCCCCCCCCCCTCTTGGAATATTACATCGCGGACAGTGGATGCTATTAACGAGTTTTTTTTTTTCTGTAAAGGTTGGGGGGGGGGGGTAAAGCGAGCAATGACCAATATTGTCACTGTCATCATTATATGCTCGGGCTTTGTTACTTTTTTTTTGTTTTTTTTACGATTTTTTTTTTTTAATTCTTGACAATTTCGCGGTTTAAAGGAGATTTTTTTATTGTTGGATTATATTTCATAATTAGTTAACGTATTTGTATTACAATATTTAAAATATGTTCCTTTAAGTTTAAAGATTTAAATGTGAATATGTGCACTGCCATCTGTTACCTTCCCATGGCTCAAAATGAATTAGTGCCCTATTATCTGTTACCCGCCAACGGCTTTATCAGAAATAGTGAACTGCCATACGTTACCTTGCCCACGGCTAAATCTGAACTAGTCCATTGCCATCTTTAAATTAAAAAAAAAATGTAAAACTCAATCTTCTTTGAGCCCCATAATTGACATATTCAAGAACTCAATCTTCCATGAGCCCCATAATTGACATATTCAAGAACTCATCCTTCCATGAGCCCCATAATTGACATATTCAAGAACTCATCCTTCCATCAGCCCCATAATTGACATATTCAAGAACTCATCCTTCCATGAGCCCCCATAATTGACATATTCAAGAACTCATCCTTCCATAAGCCCCATAATTGACATATTCAAGAACTCAATCTTCCATGAGCCCCATAATTGACATATTCAAGAACTCATCCTTCCATGAGCCCCCCATAATTGACATATTCAAGAACTCATCCTTCCATGAGCCCCCATAATTGACATATTCAAGAACTCATCCTTCCATGAGCCCCATTCAAGAACTCATCCTTCCATGAGCCCCATAATTGACATATTCAAGAACTCATCCTTCCATGAGACCCCCATAAGTGACATAACCCCCATAATTGACATATTCAAGAACTCATCCTTCCATGAGCCCCATTCAAGAACTCATCCTTCCATGAGCCCCATAATTGACATATTCAAGAACTCATCCTTCCATGAGCCCCCCATAATTGACATATTCAAGAACTCATCCTTCCATGAGCCCCATAATTGACATATTCAAAAACTCATCCTTCCATGAGCCCAATAATTGACATATTCAAGAACTCATCCTTCCATGAGCCCCATAATTGACATATTCAAGAACTCATCCTTCCATGAGCCATAGAATTGGCCTTACAGTGTGACCTTATTTATAGTAATATTCTCCCACAGAATTGAACACATCTCAAATTATAATTGACGTGTAACCGTTTTGTCAACCTTCAGCAAATTTAAGGTCAAGGTCAGTCCGTAAAAAATAGGTCATAGAAATGTCTTGTCAGTGAAAACGTTAGGATGTCCGGAAGAAAATTAACAACAAAAATTGTCACCAAGTTTTTTTTATAATGTGTCTCTGTGTTTGTCCTTTACAAAAAAAAAAAATGTTTGTCCATAGAAAATAGGTCAGTCGGTCAACATTTTGAAGTTCTATAAATAAGTGTCCGTAAATTTCGTTCATTGAGTTGGCGACCCCTGACTTAGGGTAATGCTCTACAAGCTACACTTCAAGTAATGTTCCAATTGTGTCCCCCCCCCCCACCGTCCCACAATGGCATGATATTTCATCCCTAGCAAAGTTAGTGGAAACCAATATTCAAAACAGTCCCTCCCTCCCTCCCTCCCTCTGCCCACTCCCCTGTTACCCTCCCCTCCCCTCTCATTCCCTCGTCCGTAAAAGTATTTCTAACCGGTTCTGTTTGCACTCGGTTATTTGCGCGATGGTCCGGTAATTAGTTTGTTCAGTCGAAATTCATGAATATGATGAAATACGTGATCTGGGCCAACTCAGCTGTTTACTCTCGTGTGTGTTTAAAATCTTTCGTTTGCCCAAGTGATGAAAAACATTAGTCAAGTATCGATCTTTGAAGAGTGCTCCATTTGATGCGTGCACAATACGGCACTAACCTATTACACGATATTATTCTTTGGAGCGGAACTATTCTGTTGTATTTAACGAGTCCACTGAAAGAATTTTTTTTATATTTTAAACGATACTATCTATTCTACACTGTGGTACTATTCCAGAATATGGTTCTATTCATGGGCGCCCGCAGAAAATTTTCTAGTGGGGGTGGGGGGGGGGCAAAATATTTTTAGTAATGTTTTAATGTAGTTTTAATTTACTGTAGCGTATTTGTATGGTGAACGAACAGACAGGACACTGTAGTGATGAAGGGCATACTGTAGCAACAAATATTTTATTAACACAATATATGTATATAACAAAAAATATTAAAACATAAATTTAAAATAAAATTTATTCTTTAAACAAACACTAGAGTCATCTGTTACCGCTACCAAACATAACTACAATTTTGTCCATAAAGTATTTTTTTGTTGCAGTTCACTTTGTCTCTGTGTACGCTTAACATGCACAACCCAGACAGACGTTCATCTGACATTGTAGATCTAAGCCATGTTTTTACACGACGTAATGTCCTGAACGATCGCTCTACCGTACATGTTGTTGCTGGTAATGTTAGCAAAACTAGTAAGGCATACCTGACAGCCGGATAAAACTTTGTAAAAGGTAACAAGTCGATGAAATCTTGGCTACTTTTGTATTCTCGCGTTTTCCAAATTCAAACCAACTCAAGGCTTCACTTTCAAAAATTATCAAAGTGGTATACCTGATTAATAGTTGACACTGTATCCTTAAACTGTTGACGATTCAGTTTGCACAATTTCGAAGGATGTAGCAACGCTAAGTTAAATTGTGCACTGTTGGCTTTCACAAAATCGACTCTCCATAGAGCTAATTAGAGAATCTAAGTATGGAATGTAAACTGTTTGTCTGAAGTTCTCTTCAACACTTATGTTTCCCGAATTACTTCGATGCTTTTGTCTTTCACACTGTCTTGGGATAATCAGTTCAATATCCACCTTCTATGCGAGTTGTGCTGTTTTCTCAAAAATATCCCTGAAATAGTTATCGGCATCCTCTTGGTGAAGTTTGAATACACTGAGCAGGTTTTGAACTTGCCGTTGGACTTCTGGAAGATCAACTTGAACAGCTGGAAGAGCCTGAGTAACTGGTTCTAGTATGGCAGAGTAATGCGAAATAATATTGAGACAAAATAAAAACGTGCTGGACTTTGATGAACAATATAACTGATGTGCAGCCTGTCGTGTATTTCCACTTGCATGCAATGAAAATTCTTCCAGTTGACAATAAATCTCTTCAAATTTACTAGACAAAAATCCGAATACATTTTTACTTGCTTGTCCATCTTGTCACACACAGAAGAGGAATATTTGGGACAGAGGACCTCCTTGTTGGGCTTGTCCATCTTGTCTCACACAGAAGAGGAATATTTGGGACAGAGGACCTCCTTGTTGGGCTTGTCCATCTTGTCTCACACAGAAGAGGAATATTTGGGACAGAGGACCTCCTTGTTGGGCTTGTCCATCTTGTCTCACACAGAAGAGGAATATTTGGGACAGAGGACCTCCTTGTTGGGCTTGTCCATCTTGTCTCACACAGAAGAGGAATATTTGGGACAGAGGACCTCCTTGTTGGGCTTGTCCATCTTGTCTCACACAGAAGAGGAATATTTGGGACAGAGGACCTCCTTGTTGGGCTTGTCCATCTTGTCTCACACAGAAGAGGAATATTTGGGACAGAGGACCTCCTTGTTGGGCTTGTCCATCTTGTCTCACACAGAAGAGGAATATTTGGGACAGAGGACCTCCTTGTTGGGCTTGTCCATCTTGTCTCACACAGAAGAGGAATATTTGGGACAGAGGACCTCCTTGTTGGGCTTGTCCATCTTGTCTCACACAGAAGAGGAATATTTGGGACAGAGGACCTCCTTGTTGGGCTTGTCCATCTTGTCTCACACAGAAGAGGAATATTTGGGACAGAGGACCTCCTTGTTGGGCTTGTCCATCTTGTCTCACACAGAAGAGGAATATTTGGGACAGAGGACCTCCTTGTTGGGCTTGTCCATCTTGTCTCACACAGAAGAGGAATATTTGGGACAGAGGACCTCCTTGTTGGGCTTGTCCATCTTGTCTCACACAGAAGAGGAATATTTGGGACAGAGGACCTCCTTGTTGGGCTTGTCCATCTTGTCTCACACAGAAGAGGAATATTTGGGACAGAGGACCTCCTTGTTGGGCTTGTCCATCTTGTCTCACACAGAAGAGGAATATTTGGGACAGAGGACCTCCTTGTTGGGCTTGTCCATCTTGTCTCACACAGAAGAGGAATATTTGGGACAGAGGACCTCCTTGTTGGGCTTGTCCATCTTGTCTCACACAGAAGAGGAATATTTGGGACAGAGGACCTCCTTGTTGGGCTTGTCCATCTTGTCTCACACAGAAGAGGAATATTTGGGACAGAGGACCTCCTTGTTGGGCTTGTCCATCTTGTCTCACACAGAAGAGGAATATTTGGGACAGAGGACCTCCTTGTTGGGCTTGTCCATCTTGTCTCACACAGAAGAGGAATATTTGGGACAGAGGACCTCCTTGTTGGGCTTGTCCATCTTGTCTCACACAGAAGAGGAATATTTGGGACAGAGGACCTCCTTTTTGGACTTTCACGAAAAAATGTAATAATTGCTTTGATAGTACCAATAGTATTTCGTATCACTGCAACATTATTAAGATCATTGACTACGAGATTCAGTCTATGCGAGGCTCAGTGAACAAAGGCAGCCTTGGGGGAAATACTTCCAAGTTTTGCCTGAACACCATTTTCTTTTCCAGCCCTTAAAAAATATACATAATGAAAATACTTATGTTGAAAACAACTTTTGGCTCACAACATACAGTGTTACATAAAATAATTAATATAGAAAATATTTAAATAATTACCCAGTAAAACGAGATCAGCATCAGCTTAGTTACATTCTCTTTATTTTCTCTTTACTTTAATAAATTGTTTGTCCATTTTTGTCTAAAGAATTTTTTAATCAATCAATCCAGGGGGGGGGGGAGTGCCCCCCATGCTCCCCCTGCGGGCGCCCATGGTTCTATTCTACAATATATTACTATTCTAAAATACTTTACGATTCTAACATGTGGTACTATCCTACAATAGGGTTCTATTCTACAAAACATTACCATCATAATAAAATACGTTATTATTCTACAGTGTAGTTTTATTTAACAATTAATTGTGAAAGTAAGGCAGATGGAAGTCGCCCATTATAGTCTTTTGGGGTAACTCAATACTCAATACAAGGACATCAAGTTTAACACAGAAGTATTGGTCCTACCGGTCACTAACTCTCTGAAGTGAGACCATGTCAGTGACCCAGACTATATATGTCTCTCACGCACCCGAAAGGCCCCGAGCCCCCTGCGAAGCCCATTTACTTGAGCATTGAAAGTTGTGTGTTGAAATCAATTGCAACTAGACAGTCCCTGTCGAAATGACGGCGGCGAAAGGTCCCATCCCCCGCGGGGTACTAGAAAGAAAGGAAGATCGAGGAACCCATGGATGATGGACAGAGAGAGAAACAGAGAGGGAGAGAGAGAAATTGAGAGAGAGAAAGAGAGAGAAAGAGAGAGAGAGAGAAATAGAGAGAGAGAAAGTGAGAGAAAGAAAGAGATAGAGAGAGGGAGAAAGAGAGAGAGAGAAAGGGAGAGAGAACCGGCAAGAAGTGGAATGAGCTGGGGGGGGGGGAGCTCAGAATAGAGAAAAATGATAACGAATTCGCGAATGACCAACTTTGCATACCATTAAGAGAAGATGATTCGGTGAAATAGAAATGTGTCTTTGTCACATGAATGACCAAGCGCTGACCACTGCTTTATGGCCGTATGGCCACTGACCAACTACTGTATGGCTGTATGGCCACTGACCAACTACTGTATGGCTGTATAGCCACTAACCAACTACTGTATGGCTGTATGGCCACTGACCAACTACTGTATGGCCACTGACCAACTAAATGTATGGCTGTATGGCCACTGACCAACTACTGTATGGCTGTATGGCCACTGACCCACTAATTTATGGCTGTATGGCCACTGACCAACTACTGTATGGCTGTATGGCCACTGACCAACTACTGTATGGCTGTATGGCCACTGACCAACTACTATATGACTGTATGGCCACTGAATGGCCACAGGCCCACTAATTTATGGCTGTATGGCCACTGACCAACTACTGTATGGCTGTATGGCCACTGACCAACTACTGTATGGCTGTATGGCCACTGACCAACTACTATATGACTGTATGGCCACTGACCACTACTGTATGGCCACTGACCCACAACTGTATGGCTGTATGGCCACTGACCAACTACTGTATGGCCACTGACAAACTGCTGTATGGCTGTAGGAAAACGAAACCACTACTTTAAAACCCTGCTACTCCCCCCCCTCCCCCCCGCGTCGCCTTGTGTCACACGTGTAGAGCTCACCCTCACCTGTAGCTGAGCGTGCGCCCGTGTACGTGTTCGCCGTCAGACTAGGTAAACAATTATCGACTAATCTAGCCTTGGAGATGTGGGTCAGCCTCTTGATGCGCTAAAACGTGACATCGATTGCGGTGCACCTTCACGTATTGTTGATGAGATATTTTTGCCAAACAAAAGAAATGATCTGTGTGTCTGCATGTTACGTTTCAACCAGGAGACTGTACCACAGATGCTTCATTTTTTATATTTTTATGAAAAGAAATGTTAGAAAAAATTTACAATAAAAGGCGCAACTTCAGTGGCGTAGCTAAGGTTTTTGTGCCGCCCGGGGCAGGACAAGCTGTTTGCCACACCATTTAACGACAAAAAACAAGTCCATAGTTGGTGGACAATGTCAGCCCTAAATATAAAGACCGCCCCCTCCCAACCTTTTTTTTATAGTTTTTTTTTTTTTACTTCCCTAATGCGCTACTTGGGGAAATGACCAGGAATAAAAATAATAAAAGGTTAAGGTTGTTACCGTAGGACGGAACTCTGACCGCTGGGACATTTGGACCATACCTCAGTTTCACGGAGATTTCCCATCCATCCCTACATCCCTGTGACGCTAGAGCCCACGTAGGGCTCTGGTGTCCCTCATCACATCCTCCCATGAAGACCATCCCTGTAACGCTAGAGCCCACGTAGGGCTCTGGTCTCCCTCATCACATCCTCCCATGAAGACCATCCCTGTGACGCTAGAGCCCACGTAGGGCTCTGGTCTCCCTCATCACATCCTCCCATGAAGACCATCCCTGTGACGCTAGAGCC
The DNA here is from genome assembly GCA_964033795.1 of Lymnaea stagnalis. Lineage (NCBI taxonomy): Eukaryota > Metazoa > Mollusca > Gastropoda > Lymnaeidae > Lymnaea > Lymnaea stagnalis. The sequence goes on from CAXITT010000038.1 coordinate 1,717,150, forward strand.
CACGTAGGGCTCTGGTCTCCCTCATCACATCCTGCCATGAAGACCATCCCTGTGACGCTAGAGCCCAGGTAGAGCTCTGGTCTCCGTCATCACATCTTCCCATGAAGACCATTCCTGGGGCGCTACAGCACATTTAGGGCTCTGGTCTCCCTCATCACATCCTCCCATGAAGACCATCCCTGGGGCGCTACAGTCCATTTAGGGCTCTGGCCTGCCTCGCCACATCTTTCTCCACTCAGACCTAACTAACGCTTTTCTGTTCCAATGCTTGGACTCCCATGCCTCAAGTGGTCACACAGTTTTACCAAAAGAAGTTAAACCATTAAAAGGACAAGCTCTATTAATAAATTACATTTCCCCACGAAAATAGATACACGTCAATGGTATAGCGCTGAGAATTGGATTATAACTACTATTGTTTGGTATCTCTTATATTTATTACGCTTCTGGTGGACTGCTTCCACCTCTGGCTGCAGCTGGCTGCTTCCTATTCAGCTCATTTGGTCTGAGATGTATCGTTTTTTGGTAATCTACCACTTGAGCGTCGGCCAAGAAAAAATCCAGCTGTTCCGTTTTTTTTAAAATAAGGCAACTGCGTTTGGTGCGTAATATTTTATTTTCTTTTGGGAAAATGAAAGCGTCTAAATTTGTATATGGTGTAATTAATATTCCATTGGAATTGGAAGCAATTGGAAAGGAAAGCACAGGACTGTGATGAGTGGAAAGTTCTTGTAGACGGCCTATGCCCCAGACGGCCTATGCCCCAGACGGGGTAGAGAGGCATAAGAAGAAGAATTAATATTCAATATTCGATTTAAAAGTGGTTGTGACATCAGAATATTAATATAATTCATGGGCGTGAAATAAAAAAACGAGCAGTGACGGATCATGGGGGGGGGGGGGGGGGGAGGGGGGGGGGGGGGGCGGGGGTGGGAGGGGTGAAGCAAAACTTGGGATCCTTAAATGTGGGTTACTTGAGTTCATGTTTTGTCAGGTAACTTTAGTCGATGGGAGGTTCGCACGCTGCTGTCGCCAATGTTCGGCGAGCTACAACTAGTTACCTATATTGCCCCCCCCCCAACCCCCCCAATCGCGTCAAACTATAATAAGAGTCTTGGACTGCGGTAAAGTTTTAAAGAAGATTAGTTAGACACAAACAGTTTGTGTACATAAAACAAAATGGGTTCAGCTTTAATGATGATTTTTTTTTTACAAAATACAAATGTCAACTTCACTTCCTTTTTTTTTTTTTCGTTCTTCTTAACTTTGTTTTTGTCTGGCTTTGCGCCCACTCTTACTCTTGTCTAATTCTTAGATAGGATGCATGTGGATTTTTATTATATAAGTTTAATTTATGGTTATTTAAATGTTGTTTTTGTTGTGGTTTCTTTTGTTGGTTTTTTTTTTTACTGATGAAGGCGTTTGCCGAAACGTTTCCATCAAAATATCGCATGTCTCATGGCTTAGTCGACCGCTGAAATACGCTAAATTTGGGGGATGAGTGATATCGCTTTAATCACTCTATATAGTTCATTAATAAAAGGGGCGCACATGCCCAACTCACCCCGCCCCCCCCCATACACACAACAAAGAAAAATAAACCCTCTTATATTCACCTCTGCCACTACTTCCATATAACACATACACACACTTATATTAAATTTTACCGCTACGATCAACCCCAACCCCAA
>CAXITT010000038.1:1752304-1769503 GCA_964033795.1 Lymnaea stagnalis
TTTTTTTTTTTTTTTTTTTTTTTATAAAACCTTTTTATGTCAAAGGGATTTTTTTTTTAAAGAATATTTTGTCGAAATGTTAGGATCAGGTCCATTCTCGTACGACAGTATAGTTTCATTAATGTCTAATACAATTTTACAATCTCCTTGTCGCCTAATTGTAGTGTGTCGCCTGCTGGGTGTAGATGTGTCGCGAGAGAAATAAAACGCATCGAAATTTGCAGCGAATGGTGAAGACACGCAAAAAAAAAATGTTCAAGACGGAAGTCATTCGGTGGTCAAAATAGTGGCTACTATCTGAGAATCTGGCTATGATGTTCATCGGAGGATAGTTGAGAAAGAGGATATTAAAATCACCGGGGCTGGGGACCACAACAATTGGCAGACGTGTTTAAGACGTCTTTCATAGCAGTAGACTGCAAGTTAAGAATATATTCCGAAAAGAACGTTCGTTATTTACAAAGCAATCGTATGAATCAACATACGTCAGTGGCTTAGCGCAACGTCTCGCCTGCATACTTCTCATCCACGAGGACTACATAAGAGTTTTATAACTACTGCACATATTTTGCACATTTCTTGCACTAATTTAGCTAATATCCATCATAATAATTCCCGAGTAGATCCCTCTAGTCTGCTTCGCTCTCATTGCACACCGAGTTGCGCTCTCATTCGCTGCTTACCCCCGTCGCGCGCTTGACTACGTGCGCACCATATGCACACAAAAGAAAATCTAGACGATCAGCTGAGATACAATGAGGGATCGTCCTTTTAAAAAGACCCGACAGTTATAATTGAATTGGCGCTCCAAGCGTGGAGACGACGGTATCTAACACGCGCAATGGGGTTATGTTGCCGCAGCTAGTTATTTTATAATATAATTCCCGAGTGGATCTTGTCCATTCTGTTGTCATTGGACACCATGTTGCGTTCTTATTTGATACTGCACCCCCTCCCCCCAGACCCCGCCGTACCCACCAAACGTACACAGTATAACACAAACGAAAAAATGTCTACGTCACTGGTTTTAAAAAAAAAAACGGGGTCTGCCACATTGTCCCAACCTCTTAATACCTGGCAGGGATTATTATAAACACAGAACTGTGGGAATAATTGATCAATGATAGTTTGTGCTGATATACCAGATAAGGACACAGAACCTAGGCTTTGTGATATTGTAAAAAGTAACACGGTACATGGTCCATTTGGGCTTAAGAACCATCAAAGTCCGTGCGTCTCGAAGTATTATTATGGACTATGCACCCCTTCCCGTTTTGTACGCGCGCAACATGGTTGCGTTGCTTCAGCTTGAACATAAATCTTGCAAATGATTGTTATAATCGAACAAAATAAAATACTATTTTTAAAACAAATATCAACGAATGGTTTCCTTGAAATATGATGGTGTCCCTCATTCATCTCGTTCTTGCACGCTAACTTTGAGTCCGTATGTCTAAGGATGGGTTCATTCATGATCAAAACTGACTCATTATATCGCGCGATGATCTACGTCTCACAAATGTGCCGTCGACATGAAAACTTTTGGAAGCACTGTCCTAATCAGTTTTGTTAGTAGGACTGACATGCGTGTGGAATACCTTTTTGTTACAGGATTCCTTGTCTTCTCTGTGTGACGGAGCAAGCCCCCAGCATCGGGACATCTGCTCTGCTCTGTAACTTTTCGGGATGTATGTGATTACTTGAAGGGATGAAAGGAAATGTTAAATTCAAAGTAAGTAAGTAGATTTAAAAAAAATAAAAACATCTGGATTCCAAGCTCTGTGAATATAATGTCGACATCACTGAGTTTTGACAAAGGACATGGTGGACACGACATCTTCCCCGCTGGACAGCAGCCAGACACAATGACTTCATGGACGTGGTCAACACATTTATAAAAATGACTTCATGTCAAAACATATAAAAATGACTTCATGTACTTGGTCAACACATAAAAAATGATTTCATGTAAACACATAAAAAAATGACTTCATGGACTTGGTCTACACAAACCCAAAATGACTTCATGGACTTAGTCAACACAAAAAAAATGAATTCATAGACTTGGTCACCATACACCTCAAAGCTCCTCATATTTCAATAATTGTCTTGCCAACACAATGACGATGTTGTTTTTTGTCTACTTCTGTGTTCTAAACAAGCTTCATCCACTTCTCTATCAAAGAATTTCAGTGTGATTTCTAAAATAGTAAAGTAATTACGAACTTATTAAATCAATGCAATATATTTTCACATTGGACACACACAAATAAATAAACAATTATAAATACATAAAATATAAAATAAATAAATAACAATAATGAACAAATAAAATAATAAAATAAATAAATACATAATAAATAAATAAATTAAAATAATAAAAATAAATGTATACATAATAAATGAAACAATTTCCAAATCAAATAATAAAAATAAATAAATAACAATAATGAATAAATAAAATAACAAAATAAATAAATACATAATAAATAAATAAAATAATATAATACAAATAAATAAATACATAATAAATAAATCAAATTCGAAACAAATAATATAAATAAATAAATAACAATAAAAAAAATTTAAATAATAATAAAAATATATAAATGATAATTAATAAATAAAGCGCGTCGCAGATCAAGGATGATAGTCAGGACGTGGATGTAGGGAACGGGTGAAATAGGGGGGGGGGGGCTTTGGACGTGATGGCTCGCTCGCTGTTTTGACAAACATTTACAATTTTGTTTCGGAGGGGATTTAGGGAGGAGGTGGTGCTGTTTATTAGACGGCCAAAAGTTCTCAAAAAAAATTTAAAAAAAAAAAAAAAAATAAAAAGGATAAATAAAAAAAAAAGGGCGTCGCAGATCAAGGGTGATAGTGAGGACGTGGATGTAGGGAACGGGTGAAATAGGGGGGGGGGGGGCTTTGGACGTGATGGCTCGCTCGCTGTTTTGACAAACATTTACAATTTTGTTTCGTAGAGTATTTAGGGAGGAGGTGGTGCTGTTTATTAGACGGCCAAAAGTTCTCCCGCCAGACGGTTAAAACAACACTGGACATCTTTGTTTTTAAACTCCGAATGTGCAAAACGTCCTAAGCGAGAGCGCCTCTGAAAGAAGCCGATAAGCTCCTGCAATTTACACAAAATTCTGCCCCGAGACGCTCGAGTCCAGGAGAGCCAATTAATTCGAGTAAAAGCTGGTCAAATCCGGTGGAATCCCCCGAACGAATTGGGGGGGTGGGGGGGATGGTGTGGGGGAATAGGGTGGAATAGAATTAAAATCTGGACAGATCAATGCATTAGAGGACAAATTAATTAATTAAAAGGACAAATCAATTCAATAGATGAAAAAATCGATTATTTCAAAGGACAGAGCAATTCAATACAGGAAAAATCGATGAATTAGAGAACGAATCGATTATTTAGAGGACAAATCATTGCAACAGAGGAAAAAAATCGATTAATTGAAGGACAAATAGATAAATTAGCGGACAATGCGGTGATCCGAGAAAACCAATCGGTGCAGCGAAGCGCGGAGATATCGGGTACATAATCACCTTCAGACGACAACAAATTGTGGTGCCTTTTTATTTTTGGTAACTTAAAAAAAAAGATATACATATATATAAAAGTGAAAGCTTGTGGGTTTGTTTGTCTGTTCCGCAAAGGCTTTTACATGGATTGGTGGATCTTGACCAAACTTTGTGCATATATCCATCATTATCCAGAAGGAACTCTTAATGGGTTATGAACTTTTTATAACTTTCCGTTTGGGGCCGGGGCCCCGAATTCGTTTTTTTTCCTTATATGAGCTATTTGCAAAAAAAATAATTACAAATACTCCTACATGAATAGATGGATCTTGACCAAACTAAGTACACATACAATTTATTATCCATATTCAAATACCGAAGGATACTAAACTAATAATATCCAATCTTTTGGGGCCGGGGGCCCCATTTCATTTTTCCTAATATAAGCTATATAAATATCAATACACTTAATACTCCTACATGAATGGATGGATCTTGACCAAAATTATTACACATACACATGATCATCCATATTCAAATACCGAAAGGTACTGTACCCATAATATCCAATTCACTGGAGCCTGAGGGCCCCAGTTCAGTTTTCCTTATATAAGCTATATAAATATCAATAGGGTTAGACAACGGTATAGGTTCTATGTGAATTTATGGATCGAAGCCTAGCTTTGTTCATTAGGCTTCTTAGTCCGTATTGAAATATCGGTGGATTTAAAACTAATAATATCCAATCTAGAATTTTCCAGAAAGCTATATCTACGGCATTTTTAAGTAGATTTTATAGGGACAAATTTTACATTTTAACTCTATTATTTATCCGTCTGGTATTTATAGGGCCCCCTATCGCAGGCAAAGCTAAATCGGTACAGTTATGGAATGGGCCCCCCCGGGGCCCCATGATTAATTTAAAAGAAAAAGAATTGTAAGTATGGTATTTCTTAAAGATTTTTATCGTATTCAAAAAATAATTGGAAAAGAAGTTTCACAAATGTTTCGAGCAGGTTATTAAATTTAATCTAGAATGTTCCAGAAAGTTCTAAATTGTTCCATGGGGATATATATGGGATCTAAGGGATAATGAATATTTAGTTAGTTCTATTCATTTCTATACTGTCCCGGAGTTTACTGTTCTCTCAGTAACACTGATTTTTTTTTTATACGGGATTCCAAAGGGGGTCGGGATCCCATCATAATCTATATCCAAAAGGGATCAGGATCCCTTTTGGATAAGATGGGAACCCACCTGGATCGGGATCTCAACGTTGAATGGATCCACCGGGATCGGGATAAAACCGGGATACGGGAAAGCGCCGGTATCCGTGTCAGAATGGGATTAGTGTTCCAATGGAATAGGGGTCACACAAGGATGGGGTCCCAATGCAATCCCGTGCAACGCCGGGTACATTGGCTAGTATATATATATATATATATATTTATGTATATATCACCATAAATGGTTTGGCTTCAGAGCATTGTTACGTACCCAGGGTTTTCTTAGTATTTTATTTTAACTCTGTATTGTCACAAGATCATTAATGGTCTTGTTTTCTTTCTTTCTTTTTTTTTTTTTTAAATTTATTTCAAATTGACCCCCGCGAGAGAAGGCCACCACTGCAATGGCTACTCTTTAAGTTGGAGTAAATCCTTTTTTTAACTTTAAAAGAAAAAACCCCAATAAAAATCTCTTTTTTTTTTCTTTTTTTTTTTNGTCTGTGCGAGGCATGGGGGGGGGGGGGGGTGAGTGATGCTTGAATGCTAGACGGTTAATAGCCAGCTCGCTTCTCTGACACTAGTTGTCGAGGGATGAGAACCACTGCGTTTTGTGTGAACGTTGATAGTGAGTGGAGCGTGCTAGTTGTCTTTTATAATGTTTAAATTGTGATGGGAAGCAAAACGGGGGGTGGGGTTGGTGCAACGAAATGTGGTGTGTGAGAATATGAGGTGTCTTAGAATGTAAGGTGTGTGAAAATATAAGGTGTGTGTGTGAGAGACGAGAGGTCAGAGTAGCCCAGGAGGCGCAAGGGCATGACGAAGTAGGCTACGGCCCAAGGCTCCGCGCGTTGCCGTAGTATATTTATACTATCCCCAAGCCTACTAATGGTTCTCAATCCAGTCAACACAATATTCGGAGTTATTAGATAGTCGAATGGTCTGAAGGTCAGTCTGGCTGCCATACTATCCCTTCGAGATGAATCTCGGGAAGACCTCTGGGAACATGTTAATATAAAAAAAATATTCGTTATGACGAGTCCCATTATGACCAGCAAGGCCCCAGTACGACTATAACGTGTCTTAATATCCTATCGGCGGATTATATAACGACAACGGCCACGCAAAATTGAATTTGCCCAAGGCCCCGCACCCTCCTAGCGCCGGCCCTGCCCCCCACCCCCCTCCCGACAACCAGATATTTTAAACTAATATTTCGTAATTCGTAAGACCGTCACTGTTCCTTTTATTGAATAGTTTCAAATATTGTCAATATAAAAATTGAAAATTGCCACAAATGCAACTTGTGGTACAACGGCCTGGAATGCAACGTGTGGTAGAATGGCCTGGATTGCAGCTTGTGGTACAATGTCCTGGAATGCAACGTGTGGTACAATGACCTGGAATGCAACGTGTTGTACAATGGCCTGGATTGCAACGTGTGGTACAACGGCCTGGAATGCAACTTGTGCTACAATGGCCTGGGCTTATGTCATACCATGAACAAACCAAAAGACCACATCTTGCTTGTAAAGGGCCGGGTAGTAAGAGTGGGGTACCGGTAGCAATCTTACCACACGAGGTCAGTTGAATGATCACATCGGTCCACGCAAGCCCCGTCTCTCCCATTCTTGATATTGATGGATTTAACCTCAGGGAAATAGGCGCTGTAGTAAACTCGGCAATGCCTCATGCACTTACTCATAGGACAGTGTTTCTCAAACTGTTGTGTGTGTGTCGATACTACGGTCAATTACTCTTAACGACATTGATACATAAAGATGATATAAAGATACGCGTACAGGCCGCAGTGTGTTAGCGAAATGTTTCAACGACGTCGGGCACGTCGTGGTGGGGTACTCTCCTTGCAAGCAGTTGATTTGAATTGAGAACCACTGCTATAGAGAATTGAGGAGACCAGTGGTTCTCAACCTTCCTAATGCCGTGACCCTTTAATACAGTTCCTCGTTTTGTGGTGACCCCCGAACCATAAAATTATTTACCTTGCCACTTCATAAATATGTATTTTCCTAGGGTTTTAGGCGACCCCTGTGTAAGAGTCGTTCGACCCTCCCCCCCCCCTAAAAAAAAGGGTCGCGACTCATAGGTTAAGAACCGCTGTATTAGACGGCTAGAGACTATCGTATGACTTACTGAATGCAGTCTACTTTGAATGTGTTTATTTCATTTGCGTGCGAGGATGGTACTTAAAATAAATGTAATGGGAGCTTACTTTTCGTGTTCTTACCTGTTAATAATGAAACTCGAGTTACTTAGACCGGCCCACACATTGAGCTAAGTGAAACAAATTATGCCTTGCCAATGTTAAATGGATCATTTTTCAATTCCCATTAATACGTTTATTTTATTTTAATTTCCCCCCCCCCCCTTGTTTAGAGTATTAACTTGCATTTATAATTCTGACTTACATAATATAATTATCTTCCAGCTCTGACCTACATAAATGTATATTTTAGATATTGACTTACATACGAAAGCCTATATTTATATTTTAACATTATGGCCTAAATCCCTCATAATTATAACAAATATACCTTTTTTTTCTAATTAGTCAGACATTAGATGAAAAAAAAAAATCAATTATACAAACATACCACTTATATAATAATGTATATCTTTACTATAAATACAATGGTATATGAGGGTGTCTATGTTAATGAATGACATTATGTTTTAAAACCCTGACCAAGAGACTACACAATGGACCAAGCCCAATTAGACTCCAATATCACTGAGTATTGAGCCATGTTAGAACAGACCATCTCAAAATACAACACCTGCCCCCCCCCCAAACAACCAAAAAATCTTTACACGGAAACAGTGGCGTAACTAGGGTCAGTGCCGCCTAGGGTGGGCCAAGATATGTGCCGCCCCCTTTCCACTAAAAAACCAACTACACCTGACTGAAAATGCCACGCCCCCCTCCCCTATATAAATATATATTTTTTAAAGTGCCTCCCACCCCTACGCACCCCCTTCCTACGCCACTGCACGGACCCGGTTGTTGAACATATGGTTTACCAGATAAACTTTTATTCAACTCCTATACACTGGCGTAACGGTTTCACCCTGACTGAACCGTTTCACACACACTCAGGCGGTTTAAAGTCGGTTAAACCATTCAACCCTGACAGACCTGTTTAGCCCCTGACGAGACGTTTGTTTGACCCCTCCGCCCAACCTGTCATGTCCATTCTTTCATTCCTACAGCACATAGGTATCAGCCAGGCAGTAGGCCACGTGCCCACACCATTGACTGCTCAAGTGAGTAAACAAAGACGTCTCCTTGGGGGGGGGGGGGGGGGGGGGTATGCCCCACCCCCCCCCCCCCCCCCCCCNGGAGTCACTTTTTCATTCACATAAGCGTCAGCTTAGAACGAAACTGAGCTATCTTGGACCTTCTTTATTTTTTAATTTTTTTTTTTAAGGTATCTTGATTTCGCTCTAAGCAGACAGGAATGAAGAACGCCCCTCCCCCCCCCCCACTTTCGATCAATGCTTGAATTATGTAAGCACGTTCAAACACTTAGAAGGTGCTCTTCTAACTGAATGGCCTGCGACCGTTCCCCCTCTGTTCATGCTTCCATTTACCACTACTCACCGCTGTAAAGCCGTGTCAATACAGACGCCACGTCACAATGTCCAATCAAGACGCATGCTTAGTTACGCGATCCGCTCTTCTTATGATGATCAATTAATTTGAACTCGGTGCATACATGAATTGTTCCCGTTTTAATTTTTTTCGCCATTCAGAATTTTTAGTGGGAAAGAAGGAACAAAAAAAAAGAATAAAAATTAATGATTGTTTTCTACAATACAAGTTGTCACGTGATATCTTCATCTGCTCTATGGATAGACTATAATCTATAGAGAACAGTTCATATAGGGCACCGCCCTTTGAAGCAAAAAAAAAAACAAAAAAACTACCGTTTAAAAATGTATTGTGGGGGTTTGTTTTGTCAGCTTATATCAAACATAGGAGTGTGGGGGATTGGAGAAACGTGCGGAGGAAGGGATCGGTGTGTGTGGAGAGGGGGAGGGGGGGGTCGGTCGGAAGTACGATAAGATGAGAAATTGGTCACATAGAAGTAAAGGAAGAAAAAAAAAAAGTAATTTTTAGTTTTAAAATCTTGTCATCAAAATTATAAATTTAAGTGATGGCGTTTGGTAGTAGACAGAAATATTTTGACCCACGCCGAACTGAACCCAATGCACGGTAACAATCCTTGGTCTTTTTGCTGTTTTTTTTTTATTTATTTATTTTTTATATAAACGTATCCGGAAATTTGATCGAAAGAAATTTCGTTGACGGTAAATTGATCGACGGTAATTTGATCGAAAGGAAATTTGGTCGATTCTTTTTTTTTCTTCAGTTTTTACGTTAAAATTTTGCTTAAAATTTCTTTTTGAACACATAATTTTGTTTTACTATGTAGTATAGTGCGTTCAAAAAGAAATTTGATGAAAATTTTAATGTGTGAACTGAAAAAAAAAAAGATTCGACCAAATTTCTTTCGATCGAATTTCCGGTAACAGTTTTTTTTTTTCCTTCGGACACATCGGTGACTCTCTTGTATAACCAGGTCGGATGTGTGACGTGACGCGAACAATAGGGAAAAAGTGGGGGGGGGGGGTGGTGGGCGTTGGCTAGGAAAGTGTAAAGTGGAAAAAAAAAATTAAAAAAGAAAGAGAAGAAGATGGACATTGAAGGGGAGTACATCGCGTGACATTTTAATTGAACGATACGTGTGGGATTAAACGAACAGGGCGGGGAATGGGAGAAGTTTGGGGGCTTCTGGGGTGGGGCTGATAGCAGCAAAAAAAAATGGAAGGCTGTACATTTGAATGGAAACATGAACTATAACTCCCACATCAAGCAACTAACTGCACCCCCCCCCCTAACCACTACCACCACCTCCTGCAGATATCTTCTTTTTATCACCCTTACGTCACAACCACCAACCAACCCCAACCCACTCCGTCGATTCCATCGAGTAGATTATTCACCACATTGGCCTGTCTTGCTACACTTTATAAAATCTACATGTACTCAGCATGGTTCATTTTAACACCTTAGCGGAACGCTTGGGGAAAGGGGGGGGGTAGGTAGGTAGGTAAGGAGCATGCGACCAGGCGTTGACGTCAAAAGGTGGCATGTCATAATTCCAATTGACATTTGTTTATATATCTTATTGTTTACACATCTTAGCAACCCATGGGCATAAGTCTTTACACATCTTGGCAACCCATCGGAATAAGGCTTAATACATCTTGGCAACCCATGGGCATAATTCCATTTGAATTTGTTTATATATCTTATTGTTTACACATCTTGGCAACCCATGGGCATAAGTCTTTACACATCTTGGCAACCCATGGGCATAAGGCTTTACACATCTTGGCAACGAGTGGGCATAAGGCTTTACACATCTTGGCAACCAGTGGGCATATGGCAATAGTTGCATGAGCTTTGTAGATCAACAAATTGCAGTGACAACATTCTGTTTGGGCAAACACTACAATTCAAGGGTTCAAGGAATAAGGGAAATAATAATGTAAAAAAGAAAGGTTCATTGGGCACGCGTTATTATTCCCCTTAGTATGGGTTATATTTGGGGGCACAGTTTCGTTTTAAGCTCAATTAATTTCCGTGGCTTACCTCGAATTCAATATTTGGGTGAAAAAAAACTCTCCATAACATAGAGGATAATAATAACGATAAATTTGGTATATATTTCTATACATTTAAATTTTAAATAAATTACTTCATTTTAACAGGTTTTTGTTTTTTTCAAACAGAAAAAAAAAATGTATTATTATGGGTTGATTCACGAGATTGCATGTTGTTGTTTGTTTGTTTTTTTTGCATGAATCTTTTTCAAATCCGCATGTCCTCTACTTCCCCTTCTAGTCGCCTGTGGTGGTAAGGCTACGTAACTCTTAGACTCACCAGCATGGGTTAGATCCATTAATTTTATTTTATAATTGTTTTTTATTTATTATTTTTTTTTTTTTAAACTTAAAGCACCTTGTTATTTCCCTTGTGAACTTTAATTTAAAGTCACGTCATGTTATTTCTTTCTTTATCTTTTTCTATCTTACTTTTGGTGATCTGGCTTCGGTCTAAAATGTGTAAATTTTTAATGCCACTAGAAATGTGGTGTATCATCTTTACGTCATTAAGTAAGTAAAAGTTACGATTAAATATTTTTTCTTCCATATTACCCCTTTGGTTAAAATAAAATTTAAGTCTTCTCGTGTAATTTTATAAATTATATAATCCTTATTATTAAATGGTATTATTTTAATCACAAGGAGCTTTATTGGGTTTACATATATATCTAAATATACATCTCTCTCTCTCTCTCTCTCTCTCTCTCTATATATATATATATATATATATATATATATATATATATATATATATATATATATATATATATATATATATATCTCTCTCTCTCTATCTCTATCTCTATATATATATATATATATATATATATATATATATATATATATATATATATATATATATATATATATATATATAATATTTAAATATATGTATATGTATTTATTTATTTATTCAGTTATAATTGTCTCCATCCAAAATTAAATTGATTTATAGAATTATAAGGAGGAAAAAATAATACTATTTAGTTATATCAAAGTGATGCAATTAAATTCTATTATATTTGTGCGCTTCTATAGTATTTGAGATTAAAGGAAAACTATTTAGTAACATTAAGTTAGACAGTGAGAAGTTAGGGTTTCATAAAGGACCTGGTTGGGGGGGGGGAGGAATATAATTTGAAGGGTAAAGATAATTGTTTGGCTGGTATGTTATGAGATGTGACGAATTGAGCATTTGGCGAAATTAAAGATGTTTTCAACTTTTAAGATGTCCCATCTTCACAGTTGCTTTAGTGTCATTTAAGCTAGAGTTTAAGCCATATCAGCTGTAGTCAGGTCAATCATTGCCTTCAGCCAAGATCATGGGCGCCCGCAGGTAGGGGCAATGGGGGGCACTTGCCCCCCCCCCCCCCTGATTGAATGGAAAAAAAAAATTTATACAAAAATAGACAAAAAATTTATTAAAGAAAAAAAAAAAAAAAACATATCAGCTGTAGTCAGGTCAATCATTGCCTTCAGCCAAGATCATGGGCGCCCGCAGGTAGGGGCAATGGGGGGCACTTGCCCCCCCCCCCCCTTGATTGAATGGATAAAAAAAATTTATACAAAAATAGACAAACAATTTATTAAAGTAAAGAGAAAATAAAGAGAAAGTAACTAAGCTGATGTCCTGTCCGTTCACCATACAAATACGCTACAGTAAATTAAAACAATATTAAAACATTACTAAAAAAAATTTGCCCCCCCCCCTGGAAAGTTAATCGATTTTTTTGCCCCCCCTAGAAAGTTTTCTGCGGGCGCCCATAGCCAAGATCATGTTAGCTGTAGCCATGTGAGTTAACATATCAGCCATTGTCATACAACTCAACGTCATTTTTTTTGCCATGAGTGTATCCGCTGTAGCTGGCCTGCACAACATACGGCCTGCGGGTCTCATGCGGCCCACCAGCATCCGCGAAGTAATGAAATATTCTTTTTTTATTATTATTTTATTAATAGCTCCCCCCCCCCTGCTGTCATATTTTCTTTCGGCCCGCACAAGTTTCTTATAAAGTACTACGGCCCGCCTTACATTTTGAGCTGTGCAGGCTTGCGTTATGGTCATTTCATGAATTTATCCACTATAGTCACTTCTGTGAATGCCTCAGTGGACGTATTCATTAGTTTAGGAAGCTCTAGAGAAAATATGGCTTATTCTCCGCTTTTCATACCTTCATACGAAACTGTTGGATCGCTAGAAAAGCGGTTGTATTTTTGAATGTAATTACAGTAACAATTGTCGCTGCTAACCTGTATAATTGTAACCACTGAATCCCTGCAGGCCCGACCGTGGTGAACCATGTGAAGACCAACTTTGTCAATCAGGCGTCCAGCGACTCAGAACTTCACCGCCAGAGGGTGCGTCCCCTGGCGGACAGTCTGGGCAACCTGGTGGAGTCGTGTACCAAGAGGGGGGACAAGGACGTCGTGGACCCCCCGAAAGGGATCATCTTACCGAACGTGGCCAACATGAAGCAGAACGTCTCGGACAAGGTGGCCCAGGTAAGCGTCATGTGTTGGGCAGAGTAGCACAGGGCGGGGCGGAGCTAGGGTTAGTTTTTTGGTCTCATTTCCTCATGCTTCACATGCTTCTCATGTCCTCATGCTTCTCATGTCCTCATGCTTCTCATTTCCTCATGCTTCTCATTTCCTCATGCCTCTCATGTCCACAAGCTTTTTCCTACCCCATGAAACAACTCTGCAGATATATGAACTTGTCCCCCCCCCCCAATCAAATGATAAATTTCGCCCTTCGCATCCCCTCCCTGGGCACATGTATTTCAGAATTGTTCGGACGAAATGGTGCAGGTATGTATATTAAATCTGACGGGTGTCGGGAAGAGCGATCACAATCTTTTGAGACTCACTGTCCATTTGCGAATGGTGTGCGACTATGCCGGATCACGATTTCATTCGTCGAGAAAGTTCATCAAACTCTACTGAGCTGCAGAAGCTGTCTGCTAGGAACAGCAGCTGTCAGCTGGGGACAGACATAGCATCTGTCCCCTAGGGACAGGGCCAGTATCTGTCAGATGGGGACAGGTATACAAGATTAAGTTTTCATCACAGTAGTCTTTGTTCAATTTTGGGAATCTGCTCGCAACAACCATTTTCTTGTGTGCAAGATCTCATAATATTTCAAACTTGGTTGAGCTGGGTTGTTTGTTTTTTTTCCTAACAGTAATTAATCCAGATTTTTTTTCTAAAAAAAAATTATCTGGGGCTGGCCTACTTTATCTGGGGCTGGCCTACTTTATTCATTTCCTAATTTTTCTTTTATTTGCTGTAATTTTCATAACTAATAATAATGTAGGCTTTTTTTTTTTAAAAATCAATCACCCAATTTACCCACTTTGCTTGACATAATTTGTTTTGACATACTTTGTTTTGACATACTTTGTTTTGACATACTTTGTTTTGACATACTTTGTTTTGACATACTTTGTTTTGACATACTTTGTTTTGACATACTTTGTTTTGACATGCTTTGTTTTGACATGCTTTGTTTTGACCTACTTTATATGACATACTTTTTTTTGACATACTTTACATGACCTATTTTTGCTTGACCTACTTTATTGGACCCACTTCACTCGATCAAACGGCTTGGGCGTTTTCGCGGAGTTGTCTTGAACTTGAGTTTTAATGCCCTTCTATAGGCAGACAGATACCCAGATGATTGTCTCGAAAGATCAGGCCTGAAGAACGCCTTGGTTGTTAGTTATTCAATAGGATGGAAATCTGCATTGCAAAGATGGAAGGCGATGTAAAGCTAACATACACCCTTAAAGCTTTTGTCTCTCTCCTTTCACTTGAAGCATACAAAACGCTTTCAATATAACCATATCAAACTATGTCAATATAATCATGCATCACAATATCCCTATAATCATACAGTACGATATCACTATTTTCTATAATCATACGGAACCATGTCACTATAATCATACAGAAACATTTCCCTATAAGCATACAGAACCATTCTGCTATGATCAAACAGAACGCCATCCTTATAGTCATTCAGACCGCTAGCATTATAATCATACAGTACGCTACCCTTGCAATCGTAAAGAACACTACCCTTATAATCATACAGAACCGTTTGACTATAATCATATAAAAACATATCGCTATGATCATACATAACCGTATCACTATAATCAGTGTGAGAACAAAGCACCACCGACACACAATATTTGTCGCCCCCCACCCCACCCCTTAAGCCCCCCCGTCCCTTAAGCCCCCCACCCCTTAAGCCTTCCCCCCCCCGGCCCCAACCCCCAACCTTTATTATCTCAAGACACGTCAATGAGATCGATAGGGAACCCATTTTTATTTTCATGTCACTCAATCTACTTGAAAATTACACTGGCTGCGTCTGTTTCTTGTGTTCTAGGCATGTAAAAAAGAAAGAAAGACTCTATCGTTATAGAATTGATCACNCCTTTTTTTTTTTCATCCAACGTTAGGCCATTCAAAGCAAACGCTCGCCAGTGTCAACAGAAATGGCAGTCATTTTAAGATAAAACTTTGAAAACTTAAAAAAAAAATATTTTTTTTTTTTGTTTGTTGAAAAAAATCAGTTTAAAACGAATCAGTTGCCTACAACAATAGAACAGATCTAAGTAACGGGATATTTAAAATTATTAACGGTGTATATTGAAAAATGTAATTTAATATTTATTATTATTATTTTTTTCGTCATATTTATGATGGTTTAAATTTCGTTTGTCTGTCTCAAGAATTTCAGCTGAATGATGAATATCATCCCCTCCCAACCTGCAAACGCCCCACCCCGACCAACCCCCTCCATTTACTCTCTCATCTTCTGTTTCATTTATTCTCATTAAGCTAGACTCTCCTTTTACTTAACTTGACATGAGCGCCATCCGTCTCTTTGGCTCATCATCTTTTTTTATTTGAACTTTTTAACAGAATTTCTTTTGTGTTTAGAAAATTTGCCAGAGTATCGGTGTCTCGGCTAAGTTTAGTACCGCCACGGTCGGTGCAAATATTTTTTTTACGTCCCCCCCCCCCCCCCCACACGAAACAATCTGCTGTTGAGGAAAATGCCGCCCCCTCAATATATATCTATTTATGCTTCTATTTATATATTTATATTTCATGCCCCCTCGGGGTGCCCCACCCCATGCACTCCCTCCTCCTACACTAGTGCAGAGGACCCCCTCTTGTGGAGCACGTTCATGGCAAATTCGGACACTGCTTAAGACACTACTTAGACGTTACGATTTCAAATATTGAAATTTATTGAGGAATAGATTTTTCTCTCTCGATTGGTAAGGCTTGAATCATTTGCTCAAATATCTCCCATACAATTTGAAGAAGAAAAATGGAAAAGAAAAATGGAAAAGAAAAATTACCAGACAAGTTAATGATAAATGGTAATGACAAATTTTAATGATAAATTGTAATGATACATTTTGATGATAAATTGTAATGATAATTTTTGATGATAAATTGTAATGATAAATTTTGATGATAATTGTAATGATAAATTGTAATGATAAATTTTGATGATAAACTGTAATGATAAATTTGTAAGCTAAATTATAATGATAAATTTTGATGATAAATTTGTAATGATCAATTTTGATGATAAATTGTAATGATCAATTTTGATGATAAATTGTAATAATAAATTTTGATGATAAATTGTAATGATAATTTTAATGTTAAATTTTAATGATAAATTGAAATAATAAATTGTAATTTTAATAATAAATTATCAATTCATTTTAATCCCATTTGGTGAGTTACCTTTTAATATTTTTTTTAGTGGAGAGGGGGTCTCACATTCAACTGTTTATAGCTCTGGGTTCTTGCCGAAATGCTTCTGTTCTAACTGTTGATGACTGGCATCACCGGGCCCAACGGGTCCACCGGGCCCACCAGGCCCACCGGGCTCAACGGCATCACCGGGCCCACGCGGGATATTATTAACTGTAGTCTCTGGACTCATGACGTGATATATACAATATATAGCATCGCGTGCACCTTGATCTGTAATCCTTATGCCCAGCTGCGACATAAATACACCAAGCCTCCATTGAGTCTTTAAATATTGCTGAGATCCATGGAGAACCTTATCCATATGCTTCTCACATTGACATGCTTCTTATGTCCACATGCTTCTCATATCCACATGCTTCTCATGTCGACATGTTTCTCATACAATGTTACGTGTTATTAAGAAGATTAAAGTCATGGTGCCCGTCTTGGATAAGAGCATCCCATAGATCAGTGGTCAGACCATTAGGTCTGTGGTCGTACCAATAGTACGAGGCACCGTTGCTGTAACAAAAATGATGTCTAAGACACTAGTCACTGAATCACATCATCATCACTATTCCCCGTGAAAAGTTGCAACAAAAAAAAAAACAAAAAAAAACCGATAACCACTTCAGCACAGGGCTCACGGACATCACCGGGCTCAACGGCATCACCGGGCTCAACGGCATCACCGGGCTCAACGGTATCACCAGGCTTACCGGGCTCAACGGTATCACCGGGCTCAACGGCATCACCGGGCTCAACGGTATCACCAGGCTTACCGGGCTCAACGGTATCACCGGGCTCAACGGTATCACCCGGCTTACCGGGCTCAACAGTCTCACCCGGCTTACCGGGCTCAACGGTATCACCCGGCTTACCGGGCTCATCGGTATCACCAGGCTTACCGGGCTCAACGGTATCACCAGGCTTACCGGGCTCAACGGTATCACC
>CAXITT010000038.1:1773945-1787099 GCA_964033795.1 Lymnaea stagnalis
CACACGAGCAAATTAGCTGCAAATTTCGTCAGTTCACACGAGCAAATTAGCTGCAAATTTCGCCAGTTCACACGAGCAAATTAGCTGCAAATTTCGCCAGTTCACACGAGCAAATTAGCTGCAAATTTCGCCAGTTCACACGAGCAAATTAGCTGCAAATTTCGCCAGTTCACACGAGCAAATTAGCTGCAAATTTCGCCAGTTCACACGAGCAAATTAGCTGCAAATTTCGCCAGTTCACACGAGCAAATTAGCTGCAAATTTCGCCAGTTCACACGAGCAAATTAGCTGCAAATTTCGCCAGTTCACACGAGCAAATTAGCTGCAAATTTCGCGTCAAATGTGTGTATGAACGCACTATTTTGTGCGTGTTTTTGTGGTTTTTTTTAAATGGAAAAAATGGGAATTTGATCAAGTAGTAATTTGAAAGTTGTGACAAAAAGTTCATACACAAATCGCATCAAATGCATGATCGAAAATTTGATCGTGTTAACTGACGCTTTAATGTGTCATCAATCTGTTCCAACCTTCTCTACAGGTTTATCTATTCTCTGAGTTTACGTCTCCAACTGATAATAAAAATTGATTCAGCGGCTATACCGTATGTTGTCGGATCCTATACCTTGTAGTGCCCACATGTTGTCGAATACTATACCTTTCAGTGCCCGTATGTTTTCGGATACTATACCATTTAGTGCGCGTATATTGTCGGATGTTGTACCTTTCAGTGCCTGTATTTTTTCGGATACTATACCTTTCAGTGCCTGTATTTTTTCGTATACTATACCTTTCAGTGCCCGTATGTTGTCGGATACTATACCTTTCAGTGCCCGTATGTTGTCGGACGTTAACCATTGGGCGATCTGTTATTATTCCGGAGGCACAAACAAAAAGTGTAAAAAAAAAAAATGATTCAACATCAGACAACCCAAGTTCACAAGACAAATCAACCATCACGAAACAATCAATGACCCAGGGGTTGGCACCCTATGGCACGCGTGCTCAGGGCCGTAGGAAGGCAGGGAGGAACTCAGGGTGGAACTACTTTTTTTTTAGTTAACCGAAGAATGACATTTTTTTTTTTGCCAGGGACAGATGGCTTTTTTCGTGGATGAGGGCGGCTAAAAAACATTTGCCCTTCGTGGGCGGCACTAGCCGTAGATACGCAATTGTGGAAAGGCAAAATATGAAGCGTATATACAATTTCAAAACTGCGTAAATAGGGGTAGACTTATAGGTTGTCGGAAGCCTTAGTGAATGAGAAATCATACTTCTGAAACAATATATGTTTAAGGCTGCTGACCCCTCCTAACCCTTGCTAACGTCTGTGCACGTTAGTTTGTTTTTATGCTGAGACTTTCCGTTATCCCCATAAATGACATTTTTTTAATGACTACATACAAATTTATTTAAAAAGTTGCATAATTTAATGTCAGCCTATGTTTGTTCTACGTCATATGTCAGAGTGTTGTTCTATTACCCGAATACGCAGCTGTGTTTTTAGAAATTTTACTCTATCTATCTATCCATCCATCCATCCATTCATCAATCAATCCATCCATCCATCCATCATCAAATCCATCCACCCACCCACCCACCCATCCATCCATCCATCCATCATCCATCTATCCATCCATCCACCCACCCACCCGCCCACCCACCCATCGATCCATCGATCTATCGATCTATCGATCTTAATAATAATAATAAGGGGTCTTATATAGCGCGGTACCCAGCCTAGGGCTGGGCTCACCGCGCTGTACATAAAAATTTTCAAAAGAGACATAATCATGAAATTAAAATAAAATACATTTATGAAATAAAGAACAGCAAAAAAAAATGTATAGTCACCCAGCCCACCCGATAACTTTTACAAGGCAAACCATGGACGGAAGCCAGCAAGATCGTTTATCGGTCAGAGGAGGGGAATCACACAGGGTAGTATCATTTAAAAGATATGTTTTGAGTGCAGTTTTGAAGGCCTGGGTGGTTGGTATATTGCGTATGTGTAGTGGCAAAGAATTCCATTGTTTGGGGGCGCAGAAAGAGAAAGATAGTTCACCATATGTTTTAGTGTGTTTCTTGGGAACGGACAGAATGCGCGTGTCTGCAGAGGAGCGAAGTTGTCCAAGGGGTGAATAGACAGAAAGAAGTTTGGTTGGATAGGAAGGGCAGGAATCCAAGAAAAAGTTGTGACAGAGAACAGACAATGTGTAGCCAATGCGTGCCTGTATAGGGAGCCAATGAAGGGAATGGAGTAGTGGAGTGACGTGATCACGTTTTTTCTTTTTTGCCTTTAAAACTAGCCTAGCAGCTGAGTTTTGAACTTTCTGCAGTTTTTATATGCAGTGTTTTGGTGAACCTGACAGAAGAGAGTTGCAATAGTCAAGACGAGAGAGGACAAGGGCACAGACTAGAGTTTTTGTAGCGCTAACTGTGAGGTAGTGGTGTATGGAGCTGATCTGACGGATAGTGGTGTATCCTGAACGACAAATGTGAGATTATGTGTTTATCGAGAGACATGTTGTTAGAAAGAATATAACCAAGATTCCTAGCAGAGTGTGTAAACCATATGTCGGAGTTACCTACTTGAAATGAGGTAGGAAGAGTTGAGGTAGAGGATGATGTGTGATTTTGAATGAGGAGTGCTTCCGTTTTGTCATCATTAAGCTTCAACTTGCTGAGTGTCATCCATGACTTGACATCATCAATGCACCCCCGCAAAGTCTGGACAGCGGATTCAACAAGAGAAGGATGGGTATGCGTGTATATCCATCCATCTATCCATCCACCCACCCACCCACCCACCCATCCATCTATCCATCTATCCATCTATCCATCTATCCATCTATCCATCTATCCATCTATCCATCTATCCATCTATCCATCTATCCATCTATCCATCTATCCATCTATCTATCTATCTATCTATCTATCTATCTATCTATCTATCTATCTATCTATCTATCTATCTATCTATCTATCNCATCTATCCATCTATCTATCTATCTATCTATCTATCTATCTATCTATCTATCTATCTATCTATCTATCTATCTATCTATCTATCTATCTATCTATCTATCTATCTATCTATCTATCTATCTATCTATCTTTAAAGCTGCGAAGATGCAGCACTTTGACAGCAATTTTGTACCGCAGCCAATCTAAGGGCGTGCTTACATCGTGTGAGATGCTAATGTCCCTGACAGTCGTGCACACACTCGTTCATCATCTCAGAACAAAGCCACCATTTATTAAATCCACATTTTAAACCATCGATCTAGGCTCCTCCTGTGTTACACCAGAGGCCTGATTTATGACTAGCGCCTCTTCTTTTTATGTTGTTGTTGTTGTTTAAACACAGATCCAGGAATCGGCCGCGCACTTCTAAATCCCCTCATTAACATGCTAGTGATGACATGGGCCAGAATCTGGCCTCTTCCCATTGCGATCTTGGGAATCTTTAGACATCTCTGAACATTTATTTTGTTTGAGGGGATCCAGTGTGGCCCCGCGGTGAGGGGGGGGGGGGTTGATACTGGAAAGGGTTAAAAAAAAACATTTTATTTTTTTTCAAAATTCACATGGATCTTTCATATAAGTGAAGATGCCCGATTTTTCTTTGCACTCTACGTTACGGCCCAAGGGGGGTCTGGATGGGGGGAGGGGTCTATGAGGCGGCATCTCAAAGAGATGGCGTAATCTCTAGTTGAAATTACGCGTTTTCATGCCAGCTGGCCCGGTGATGATAACAGAATTATGTTCGTCATTCGGTCTCAGGGTGCATGAAAGGATCTGCTAGGAGCTAGGCATTGCACTGGGGCCTGACAGGTAGCAGTGATAGTTCAAGATAACTTGAAAGCTGTCTATTTCTTTAAACTTGAAATATGTATATTTCCTTAAACTTGAAATATGTCTATTTCCTTAAACTTGACAGATGTCCATTTAATTAAACTTGAAATATGTATATTTCTTTAAACTTGAAATATGTCTATTTCCTTAAACTTGAAATATGTCTATTTCTTTAAACTTGAAATATGTCTATTTCTTTAAACTTGAAATATGTCTATTTCCTTAAACTTGACAGATGTCCATTTCATTAAGCTTGAAATATGTATATTTCTTTAAACTTGAAATATTTCTATTTCATTAAACTTGGCAGCTGTCTGTTTTTTTAAACTTGAAATCTGTCTATTTCTTTAAACTTGAAATCTGTCTATTTCTTTAAACTTGAAATCTGTCTATTTCTTAGAACTTTAAAGCACGAAGGCGAATTTCGTTTCCGACGGCAATAATACATCTGGTATGATGATGCTATCCATTTTGCTTAGTAACCGGGTTCTATGCCAAAAAACACCTAACACTTTTAACACCAAGTACGTCTGACTTCTGACACCAAACGAACACTTCTGACACCATCGAATACTTCTGACATCAAACGAGCACTTCTGACTCCGAGTCATCCTGACTTCAACTTGCTTTTTTAATTGCCCTTGTTGGCCATCTACTCTATCATGTAAACAAAATTGTGCGTAACATGATAACCTCTTTGTCATCATGTCATTTCGTCGTCTTGGCGAGATATTACATTGTGCTGTTTTCACTTTTCGTGTATGACTTTTCATACATGAGCACACATACTGTTTGATGTTGAGATTTGATTGGGATGCATGTTTCTACTGTCGCAGTGATGGGTTAGTGACAGAATGACTGATGCCGCAGTGATGGGTTAGTGACAGAATGGCTGATGCCGCAGTGATGGGTTAGTGACAGAATGGCTGATGCCACAGTGATGTGTTATAAACCGAATGGCTGATGTCGCAGTGATGTGTTAGTGACCGAATGGCTGATGTCGCAGTGATGTGTTAGTGACCGAATGGCTGATGCCGCAGTGATGGGTTAGTGACCGAATGGCTGATGTCGCAGTGATGTGTATGTGACCGAATGGCTGATGTCGCAGTGATGTGTTAGTGACCGAATGGCTGATGCCGCAGTGATGTGTTAGTGACCGAATGGATGATGCCGCAGTGATGTGTTATTGTCAGAATGACTGTTACAGTGACGTGTTAGTTAAAGCATGAATGATGCCACAGTGATGTGTATTGAGAGAGTGATGTCAAAGTAATGTGTTATTGAGATGACTGATTTGTTATTGAGATAATGAATGATGCTACAGTAATGTGTTAGTGAGAGAGTGAAAGATGTTTGTTGTTTTTAATTCCAGTTAAGCCATGGATCCTCAAACTTTTAAAACAGGTGGCCGGGTCGTTGTCGCTAAGACACTGTCGGCAACGGACTGCATAAAGCTTAATTCTATGCACACTGGACACACCTCAATTCTATGCACGCTGCATATATCTCAATTCTATGCACACTGCACATATCTCAATTATACGCACACTGCACATAACTCAATTCTATTCACACTGCACATAACTCAATTCTATGCACACTTCACATATCTCAATTCCAAGCACACTGCACATAACTCAATTATATGCACACTGCTCACATTTAAATTCCAAGTACACTGCACATATCTCAAATATCTCAATTCTATGCAAACTGCAAACATCTCAGTTCTATGCACACTGAACATATCTCAATTCTATGCACACTGCACATAACTCAATTCTATGCACACTGCACACATCTCAATTCCAAGCACACTGCACATATCTCAATTCTACGCACACTGCACATAACTCAATTCTATGCACACTGCACATGCCTCATTTCTATGCACACTGCACACATCTCAGTTCTATGCACACTGCACACACCTCAATTTTATGCACACTGCACATATCTCATTTGTTGTGATAAAAACAATTGAAAACAATAAAATACTGTTACGTAACGTTATTGGTACAGAGGATTTAATCCCTAATTTAACTACAGTCGAACTCGCTTATCTCGACCTCGGTTAACTCGCCATCCCTGTCATGCCCCCCCCCCCTAGAAAAAACCCTGAAAGGACACCCATGATGGGCCTAGTCTATAGTAGTAGCTGATTTATCATTTTGATCTTGCGGTACTCATATACAAGACCAGCCAACATCATCCTCATCTAATCATTCGGCACTTAAAATAGAAGCATTGTCGGTGTGAGCAATAATTGCCATAAGCTCTCTCTATCTCCTTGCAGCTACTCGCATTGGTCGAATCCTTTTTTGTTGAGTAGCATGTGGTAATTTCTTATGCTGAAGAGGGCATTGTCGGTGCTGTTGAGCATGCTATTTCAACATGACTTGTGATGCAAAATAGATGTTACAGATTTGAAAATCCGTTCAAGCAGCGATGTTATTATTGTTACACATTTTAATCTCCCCTAATTCTCAAAACATTGTATTCCTATTCTAACAATATCATGTATCTTGACTGTACATGACACCTAAAAATTATATCACTATTAACACTCCTTAATTTTTTTTTAAAATAATGTAATTACCAGTCAATTTTAATTTAATAGAGAAAATATGCTTGTTGACCGCAACTAATGTAAACCCCCCTCTCCCCCACCCTCCCTTGACAAACAACTTTCAGGCATTACCCAACCCACCCCCCCCCCCCCCCCCCCCCATTTTGTTGACATACTTAATGGACAGTCCCTTTGGAAAAATCAGCAATCTGTGTTCACACCTTGCCTATAATCTATTCACATTTATTGATATTTTTTTAATATCTTTATTTCAAACACCGACTACGAGCTTCTAAGGAATAAATCCTCTAGTGCAGTGGTTCCCAAACGTTTAAGTTTGGTGGACCAGTGAACAAGTTTACCAGGGGCCGGCACAAGATTTATTTTTATGCTTTTATTTCTATCTGACAATAAATATTTATGTTATGGGGACCGGCAGCGTTAGGCATGCTGACCGGTGAAGGTCCAAGGACCGCCATTTGAGGACTACTGCTCTGTTGGGACGAATGTGAAAACAATAGAACTGAATAACTTTTCAAAGAGGCGTTTATATTCAACAATTCTTTTTAAGTCTTGTCTCCTTTTGTTATTTAGATGAAAGAACACTTTATATCATACAAGTAATCTGGAATAATAGCCCTTTCCTTTAAAGCTTCTGACGCATTTACGAGTTTTTACGTTTGTGAGTACTATAGTTATCTGATTTTTTTAATTTAAAAATAATGTTGTTGTTTTTTTAATCAGAAGCGAGCTTTATCGGAAAGTGGAAACTGATTATCTACAGAGACTCTAGGTCTATTTTTAACCGTGGAACAAAACACGGTCTGCACGAGCTTCGCCCACAGAGATATCTTGTTTCAAATCTCCCTCAATCTTCACTCCATCCACAATTGTTTTCATTCTCTTTTTGCCTGCTCATGTCATCGCTTTTCTATTGATCATCCTCCGAAGTCGGTTGATATTATCGTCATAAGTTTAGAGTGACGCGAGAGTTTAATCATTTAGAGAAGCTCCAGAAGAGCATAAGATGAAGAAAAAAAAGTAGGTTCGGAATCAGGGTTGTAGCTAAGCGTTTGACCACGACTAAAAGGGCGGGCTGTGGGGGCGAATGTCATGCAATGCCAAAAGGTAGGAGACTTTTTTATCAAAAGTCTTCATGCATAGCATGTCCATGATAGGGGGGGGGGGGCTAAACATTGCTTACTTTGTTATCTCTTTCATTTTGAGCAATTCACAGACCTGTTCAGAAGAGATGATAAGGTAATGTAACGGCATAAAGTCGAGAGCCAGATGGGAGGAAGATTATAAGCTAGTGCTAGAAAATAATGAATTAGTTGAGAGAGGTTGGGGGGGGGGCTAAACATTGCTTACTTTGTTATCTCTTTCATTTTGAGCAATTCACAGACCTGTTCAGAAGAGATGATAAGGTAATGTAACGGCATAAAGTCGAGAGCCAGATGGGAGGAAGGTGAGAGCAAGGTGTGAGCAAGGTGATAGCAAGGTGAAAGCAAAGTGGGAGCAAGGTGGGAGCAAGCTGGGATCAAGGTGGGAGCAAGGTGGGATCAAGGTGGGATCAAGGTGGGAGCAAGGTGGGAGCAAGGTGGGAGCAAGGTGGGAGCAAGGTGGGAGCAAGGTGGGAGCAAGGTGGGAGCAAGGTGGGAGCAAGGTGGGAGCAAGGTGGGAGCAAGGTGGGAGCAAGGTGGGATCAAGGTGGGAGCAAGGTGGGAGCTGTTGGCTATAAATGCGATGCAGTTATTACAGTGCTCCTGTTTCATGAGTAACTCTCATCTCACGTGAACACGACACTATTAATGAAAATAAAGCGGCTCATTTATTATTATCCTGCAGCTTCTCAAATTCTATTTCTTTTATACTGTTGCTTAAGGCTAATGATAAAATGAACATTTCCACTTCCAAATCCTGCACGTTGTCGGATATCTGATCAATAACATCAGTACGTTGACAGAGTTTACACAGAGCTGGTAGGTTCGAGCCTAGTTGCCAAACTTCTTTGTTCGTTTTTGATGCCGGAATATCAGACCAACTGATATACGGAACAATGGAAGAAAGGAAGATTCGGGGTAATGGAACAACATAATGGTGGACCAATGGAACGACGGGACAACCTAACGGTGGACCAATGGAATAATGGAACAATGTAATGGTGGACCAATGGAACGACGGGACAACCTAACGGTGGACCAATGGAATAATGGAACAATGTTATGGTGGACCAATAGAATGACGGGACAACAAAATGGTGGAACAATGGAATAATGGAACAACATAATGGTGGACCAATGGAATAATGGGACAACATAATGGTGGACCAATGGAACGACGAAACTACATAATAGTGGACCAATGGAATAAAGGAAGATTCGGGGTAATGGGACAACATAATGGTGGGCCAATGGAATAATGGGACAACATAATGGTGGGCCAATGGAACGACGAGACAACATAATGGTGGACCAATGGAATGATAGGAAAACATAACGGTGGACCAATGGAATGACGGAACAATGGAATAATGGATAAATTGAATGATAGAATGATGGAATGGTAGAAAATCAGAAATGAAACTAGTTTTGCAGCAATCATTAACAAAAAGAGAAGTTTGACAGTGTTAAAGGCGATCGCCGTTTTAATGGTATAGAACCTCACATCTGTGTATGTGTGTGTCTTTGTGTGCATGTGTTTCTGTGTGTGTGAGTTTCTTTGTATGTTTTTTGTATCTGTATGTGTGTCTCTGCGTGTGTGCGTGTCATGTGAGTGTTTTTGTATGTGTGTGTCTCTGCGTGTGTCTGTGTGTGTATATCTCTGTGTGTTTGAGTGTCTATGTATGTCTCTGTGTGTGTGTGTCTGTGTGTGCCTGTATATGTGCCTGTGCCTCTGTGTGTGTGTGTGTTGGTGTGATTGTCTGTGTGTGTCTGTATGTGTGTGTTTGTCTGTGTGTGTCTCTGAGCGTGTGTGCAGACGTTCGTTGAAAGTGATGAATCAGCTCGGAGCCAGAGATCAATGACAACAGATCTCTCCACGTCTCCGTGTCAAAGTCTGGCATGTTCACGTCAACCTGGCAATTAACTCTTTTTTTTTCTTTAAACACTCAATTTGTGTCACCCTACCCCTCAAACGCAACACGCCATTGAGAGGACAAGAAGTGGCGCCCCAACGACAAACAACACGGGAATGTCATCTAGTTTTGTTGACCTAGAAAGTTCTAAAATTTTACCGCCAAACAATATCTCCACACACATTTGATTTTTTTTTTTTACTTTACCGTTTTAACCGGCAGCTTTTCAAAGGGACATTTCCAAACTCACCATTTCAGCACAAACCATTTCAGCAGACGCCATTTATATACACCACTTCAATACACCATTTTCCTACAAACATTTCCAAATATTTCTACACAACTTTGCACACATTAAGTCTGTACATTGATCACGCTAAAGTTTCGCGAATCATTTCCATACATTATTTCCACATAACATTTCCACGCAGCTTGCCTGTGAAAATTCTATACAGCTTTTCCACTCATCATTTCCACTCATCATTTCCACTCATCATTTCCACATATCATTTCCACAAATCATTCACAAACATTTTCTCGAAACATCCCCATACAACATTTCTTCATAACAGTCCCGTACAACATTTCCCCCTCAACAGTCCCATACAACATTTCATCCCAACATCCCCATACATTTCCTCACAAAAGTTCCACACATTATCTCCACTCAACATTTCCACACATCCTTCTAACACCAAATCGCCACATATCCTGAGTATCCCCCCCTCCCCACACTTTTTTTTTGGTGTCCTCTCGGAGCTTTTCTCCTGATTGCAGTGGCCACGTGGAGATGTGTCTGAAATCCTCCTCGGCTGATTGGCGCAGCTGTAAATTTGATTAGTCATTGATGAGTGGGTCTCACCGAGTAGTCGCTCTTAGCTAATTAACCTGCCATCAAAACGTATGGATTTTTGAATGTGTGCGTGCGTGTGCGTGTGTGGATGTGTGTATGTGTGTGTGAATCTCTGTTAAATCTATTAAATAGCGAGAAAATGAAATGTCACGGCATCAACAAGATCTGTTACTACCAAAATATAAACATATATCATCGCTCCAAACTGGGATCCTTAAGGATTGACAAAAAAAAAATGAAAGGATCTTGGTTAAACTCGGTTATGGATAGGTTAAGTTCAGTTATTGATTGGTTAAGCTCAGTTCTTGATAGGTTAACTCAGTTATAGATGGGTTAAGTTCAGTTCTTGATTGGTTAAGCTCAGTTATGGATCGGTTAGGCTCAGTTTTTGATTGGTTAAACTCAGTTATGGATTGGTTAAGTTCAGCCCTTGGTTGGTTAAGCTCACTAATGGATGGGTTAAGTTCACTTCTTGATTGGTTAAGCTCAGTTATGGATTGGTTAAGTTCAGTTCTTGATTGGTTAAGCTCAGTTATGGATTGGTTAAGTTCACTTCTTGATTGGTTAAGCTCAGTTATGGATTGGTTAAGTTCACTTCTTGATTGGTTAAGCTCAGTTATGGATTGGTTAAGTTCACTTCTTGATTGATTAAGCTCAGTAATGGATGGGTTAAGTTCAGTTCTTGATTGGTTAAGCTCAGTTATGGATTGGTTAAGTTCACTTCTTGATTGGTTAAGCTCAGTTATGGATTGGTTAAGTTCACTTCTTGATTGATTAAGCTCAGTAATGGATGGGTTAAGTTCAGTTCTTGATTGGTTAACCTCAGTTATGGATTGGTTAAGTTCACTTCTTGATTGGTTAAACTCAGTTATGGATTGGTTAAGTTCACTTCTTGATTGGTTAAGCTCAGTTATGGATGGGTTAAGTTCAGCCCTTGATTTGTTAAGCTCAGTTATGGATTGGTTAAGTTCAGCCCTTGGTTTGTTAAACTCAGATCTTGAGGGATCCAATCTTTCTTTTTTTTTAAATTAGACTTTATTAAACACATTTCTACAGGCAAAGTTGTCAAGTTGTCACCCGGTGCGGTAAATTTATGGTGTCTAACCCCCCCCCTCTCTCTTCCAGACACTCTCCACCCACCCACAGCACCCCAAGGATCTGCAACAAGTAATTCCTAACCAGATCATGCACAGCCGCTTGTAGTATGTTTGTAACTTTAAGTCCTAACGCAACAAAAGACATAAGAAACGAGCGTAGAATTTTAGGTAAGAAATGGCACATCATGAAACATAAAACTTTACCTTCCTGGTATTCAACGATGCAAACATGCCTATCACTTTTTTTATGGTCAACATGCTTCGCCGTATCTCTTTCTGTTTACAAATCAAAAATTCACAAAGCCGGGACTAAATAATTCTTGATAACTATAAGTTAAAGTTTCGGAAAAACTCCTCTCACATGAAGGCGCAAAAAAATCGTGAAAAATTATAATTTGAGGCTTTATGAGAGGGTTGGGAGCGATTCCGAAATCTTGCCATGGTACCCCCTGCTCTGTGGGGATCCCGCTCACTTGGGACCATGTTCTGTTTGCAATTTGCTCTGATGGTGACCATGCTCTGACTGTTGACACCCTTTTTTTCTGGATTCAACCTGCTATGGTGGCAAAACGGTCTAGTGGCACACTGTTCTTGTGTCATTTTTTTTCTGATATCGCCCTTTTCACTGGCGCCATCCTGCTCTGGGGACAACCTGTTCTCTGGTACACAGCCTGTTCTGGTGGCACCCTGATCTGATGACACTGTGGTCTTAATACCCCCTGTTCTGGTGGCACCCTGATCTGATGACACTGTGGTCTTAATACCCCCCCCCCTGCTCTGGTGGCACCCTGCTCTTGTATTTAACTGATTTCTGTTACGAAACCAACTCGAACGAACTCTGTTAAATTTTCATTTTCCATTGGGTGTTACTCCCCCCCCACTTTCAGCACTCACGCACCGCCTAGTGACCCCACTGACGACCGGGAGCATGACGACACTCAAAGTCTAAACAGGGATCCAACTCCTCCACTATGTGGCCATTGTGGTCACCGGTGATAACAATCAGCGAATTACTAACTCTTAAAGTTGAACATTTTGCTTTAGAAAAACATATGTTTTGAAAATGTGTTGTTGTTTTTTTTTGTTTTTTTTTTAATGTAAACTTCAAAATAATGAATGTTCACTTCAAAACCTGTTTATGAACTATTTGAATTGAAGCTTGGGCTGACATTGTCAAATATTGTATTCAAATATTGTGTTTGTTTTTTTGTTTTTTTTTAAAAATAATTCGTGAATATCTTCAGATCAATCGTGTTGGTTTGGTGTCTGAATCAAATAAGGTCATAACTTGAATGGAAATCATGGAATGATATTCGAATTTATGGTTAAAATTAAAGAGGACATTGATCTTATTGACCCTTTCCAATATAATCTAACCCAATTGTATTAGCCAAACTGATCACCTGTTGGACTCACTTGATTAGATCAAGTCAATCGCGGTTCTTATGATTACAGTAACACCATCCCGCCCACGTCCCCCTCCCACACCCCCACCCCCACCCCAAAAATCATGGTGTGTGGCAATGCGTAGATAATATCTTCCCAAATTATCGCTCAAAGTATGTGAACGGCTGATAGACAATGGCAAGGGGTGTGACAATGGCAAGGGGTGTGACAATGGCAAGGGGTGTGACAATGGCAAGGGGTGTGACAATGGCAAGGGGTGTGACAATGGCAAGGGGTGTGACAATGGCAAGGGGTGTG
>CAXITT010000038.1:1807843-1818630 GCA_964033795.1 Lymnaea stagnalis
CTCTAAGCCTGATAAGTCAAGAATGTTATGCTAAAAGGTGCTCTCTAAGCCTGATAAGTCAAGAATGTTATGCTAAAAGGTGCTCTCTAAGCCTGATAAGTCAAGAATGTTATGCTAAAAGGTGCTCTCTGAGCCTGATATGTCGAGAATGTTATGCTAAAAGGTGCTCTCTGAGCCTGATAAGTCGAGAATGTTATGCTAAAAGGTGCTCTCTGGGCCTGATAAGTTGAGAATGTTATGCTAAAAGGTGCTCTCTGGGCCTGATAAGTTGAGAATGTTATGCTAAAAGGTGCTCTCTAGGCCTGATAAGTCAAGAATGTTATGCTAAAAGGTGCTCTCTAAGCCTGATAAGTCAAGAATATTATGCTAAAAGGTGCTCTCTAAGCCTGATAAGTCAAGAATGTTATGCTAAAAGGTGCTCTCTAAGCCTGATAAGTTGAGAATGTTATGCTATAAAAGGTGCTCTCTAAGCCTGATAGTTGAGAATGTTATGCTAAAAGGTGCTCTCTAAGCCTGATAAGTCAAGAATGTTTTGCTAAAAGGTGCTCTGTTCCGATCATATAACAATTTTTCTTTCCTTCAGTTGTTTTATTTAATGTGTGGATTTTTATGACAATTGTGGGAATTTTACAAATCTTTTTTAAGGGTGCTGCCCGACCCTCGCGAAGTACTTTGGGAAAAGGCGAAAGGAAAACAGTGGAGTTCACTTATAAACTAAAATCTCTACAGTTACAAGATCACGAAGTGCTATTTTAAGAATTAGTTAAAATGCCTAAACATGGATACGCCTGTGACCAGTGGCGTAACCGCCATTCTTGTTATATGGAGTGTGTGGTAATTTCGTCCAACGGCATACACAATTTTTTTTTTTTTTTTTGCGTGGAAAGCGTGTGTGAGTTGTGTGAGGGAAAAAAAAGGGGGGGGGGCAAAATCTTAGGGGAAGCAATGGTTGCATCGCATGTCCTTCGTGAGCATCATTGGTATCAATAAGCGCCAACAACTCGGACGACACTGGTGTGGGGGAGTAGCAAATACGTAGAGCATGGCAAATACTTCTTTTATTGNATTTTTTTTTTTTTTTTTTTTGCGTGGAAAGCGTGTGTGAGTTGTGTGAGGGAAAAAAAAGGGGGGGGGCAAAATCTTAGGGGAAGCAATGGTTGCATCGCATGTCCTTCGTGAGCATCATTGGTATCAATAAGCGCCAACAACTCGGACGACACTGGTGTGGGGGAGTAGCAAATACGTAGAGCATGGCAAATACTTCTTTTATTGTATTTGTAAAATGAATACCAATAACCTTATTGACAACTCAAAGTGTATATATATATATATATACATATTGCCTACCTAGGGGCATAGTAAGGGGGTGCGGAGGGGGCTGTCAGCCCAGGGCGGCGCAATTTTATTTATCTGGAGGGGTGGCAGTTTCAGTTACATGTAGTGGTTTTTTCGTGGAAGTGGAAGAGGACAAAAATCTTGGGCCGCCCCGGGTGGCACTAACCCTAGCTACGTTACAGCGCCAAGCTTGGTCTCATACCTGCTGTTACGTTCTCCTGGCAGAGACCACATCAACCTGTTTATTTTAGCGATTACAGTTAACGTTTAGTATTCAACAATGGGTACCTCTGGCCTTCGGGTGGTTTGCATGTGGTCTGTGATCTTTGTCATCAACAATGAGTACCTCGTGTCTTCGGATGGTTTGGGTGTGTCCAGTGATCTTTGTCATCAACAATGAGTACCTCGTGTCTTCGGATGGTTTGGGTGAGTCCAGTGATCTTTGTCATCAACAATGAGTACCTCGTGTCTTCAGGTGGTTTGGGTGAGTCCAGTGATTTTTGTTATCAACAATGAGTACCTCGTGTCTTCGGATGGTTTGGGTGTGTTCAGTGATTTTTGTCATTAACTATGGGTACCTCATGTCTTCGAGTGGTTTTCAAGTGGTCTGAGATCTTTGTCATCAACAATGGGTACCTCATGTCTTCGGATGATTTGCGTGTGACCAGTGATTTTTGTCATTAACAATGGGTACCTCATGTCTTCGGATGATTTGCGTGTGACCAGTGATTTTTGTCATTAACAATGGGTACCTCATGTCTTCGGGTGTTTTGCGTGTGGCCAGTGATTTTTGTCATCAACAATGGGTAGCTCATGTCTTCGGGTGGTTTGCGTGTGACCAGTGATCTTTGTCATTAACAATGGGTAGCTCATGTCTTCGGTTGGTTTGCGTGTGGCCAGTGATTTTTGTCAGATCAGTGGTCCATCGGTCTTCAGGGACAGTGTAACCTATTTCAGTTGAGCCCGCACTTAAGCTGAGTAAGAACACATAGTCTATTGATCCGCTGTCTTTCTGGCAACGGCGTGTTTTGCATCGTATAGCCTAGTTTATAATTAACAAATTCGCTAAATTACAAACGTACAATTTGCGCACCTTGTCTCAAACTCTTGTACAAAAATAAAAAGTACCACCATGGCATTTGGTTCAAACGTACAGCCAGGTCATCGTGGCTCATTGAGCAGAGTCGTGATGCCAACTGGGTTGCCATGGGCCCGTGATCCACTTTTCTTTGTTCGGAGTTGTGATGAGCCGTGCTACCGTGAGCCGTGTTTATCAAGAGTCGTGTCGCCGTGGGCCGTGTGTGTCAAGAGCCGTGTCACCGCGATCCGTACAGCAATGCCGCTGGCGTACGACCAGAAATCTATCACACCAACAGTGCATGCCGTATCAGATAACGTTGTCTCCACGGACGCTGTGATGTTTCCGTGCCGAAGATTCTTAGCTGCCCCGATTCTCTGGTGTTTCGGTCGGGGTTACCGGTGATTTCTGTCAAATAAAGGCTTTTTTTACATCCGTCTTTCCCATACGATGGTCCAGGCAACTAAACCGGGCTTCGTGGAAAATATTGTTTGCTGTCTTGCTATACTCTTTAATTTTTGCTATGGTAAAAAAATCGCTTCTTTTTCATTGTTTCTGATAGATCTTTTTAATTAAACTCTGTTAAATACCACACAAAAAATTGCTGTGTTTTCGAGAATTTCTTTTTTTTTTAAACCACGTAGATCAGAATTTTAGAGGACTTTTGACGTCATTGTTGGAGTCGGCTACATGGATAGGTTCTTTTTCTTTTGTTGTTGTTGTTGTTGTTGTCTTGTGCTTCGTTCAATCTCGTTTGCACATCTCTCTACCCACCCATTGTCTCGTGTTTCCATAGCGAGTATAAGAATCTACTTTCTGCCATTGATAATAGTGTAGTACTCACAAAAATTAAACTAAATCAATGATAGTTTCCCCAGTGGTGTTCTTTCTAAGCCCATTTCAAGGATGCAGCAGTAGCGATTTAAACAGTGGTGGATCGCAATTTAATTTTTTTTTTTAAATAAATATTTCTCTAAAGAGGAAACGTGTGAGTGTTCCTGAGACATGTATTTAACCGAATGTGCTTGCGTATCAAATGCTCCAGCGGTAAGCGTTCAAGGATTTCACTAATGCATAACTACACGAAGGGGAATGGAGTAGTTTCTCAAGGCGAATATTAGTAATTTGTGTTAACGTCTATAGACTTTAACGAGAGTGGTGTCCCTTGTGTGAAACCGCGACCTCACTTCCGGTGAGCGATGTTTGCTATGACAACGTTCACGGCACGCTGCACCGGACGCCACCGCTGGTGATGACGCTTCACGAGGACAGCAACGGCGACATCTACAGGATCAAGGGCGGCCATGGGTACCTAGCCAGGGGCGATGGTGGTGGCACGGCAGCCGGCGGAGACGACCGCGGCAGCAGCAGCCTCGCCGTCATCCACCCCAAATATCGTCCACACAAGAGTCTGGGCCTCTTCAGGTACAAGGATAAGAAGCTGGAGCGAATCGCCACGAGCACTGACCGCTACAACAGACGCCGGTCAGCTGTTGCCGAGGTAGGGCGTAAAAAAATTGTTTCATCTTTTTCAGTTGTTTTTAGTTGAGCGCTCAACTTTGTTTTTCGGCAATGTTCCATTCCATCATGTGTAACATGTTTCTCGTTGGAGCGCTATTGATACCTCACTAATCAGACCAAGTGTGAATGGTTAGATTTTTGCCATGGAAATATGTTGCAGCCCAAAGTACCCACGTGTAAATGGTGTTTTATGTGTTGACTTGAACCTTTTAGGCAATTAAACGTAATGCAGATATGAGTTGACATACCATCATAAACATACCATCATAAACATACCATTATAGACATTATACCATTATAAACATTATACCATTATAAACATACCATCATAAACATACCATTATAGACATTATACCATTATAAACATTATACCATTATAAACATACCATTATAAACATACCATTATAAACATTATAAACATACCATCATAAACATTATACTATTATAAACATTATACCATTATAAACATACCATTATAAACATATCATTATAAACATTATACCATTATAAACGTGCACTAATAGGTTTACTTGTACAACTGATGTTTCGACCATTGTTTTTTTTTTTAAACACAGCCAATTTAAGCCATGATAATTATATCAACTGTCTTTCAATGAACACCCCCCTCCCCCGCACACACACTTTTTGTTCGAATAAGTGTCTAAGATTATCGTGGTAAAGATGTGAAAACTGTTAAAAACTGTCAAAACTCATCTCTTGTCAATAACTGACAGAGGCGCCGCCTTCGGGGATATTTTCTCAAGTTGGCACCATAAGAACTTTTGAGAGCTGTCAGGGGAAAATCGACACCCAGGGCCACATCCCTTTTTTGTTTTTGTGGTCAGGGCAGACACATGTCTGAATGGTCGTGCAGTAGCAGCGCCGTACGTCCACGCGCAGGACCGCACCACCGCGGTGCGTCTGTCTTCTGATGAACGGCGTGCAAGTTGTGTCTCGGTGAATTCCAGACGGAGCACAGACCACGCGCGCCAATCTCATTAAACCGTTAACTTCCACAAACGCTTTCCATTAACCACCTGGATCCAGGCATTTCTTACGGCCCGAAATGCGTTTCTTCCACCCTAAAAAAATCTCGGGAACAGATCTATCATACAAATGTTTGTTTTTTTTTAAATAAAGTTTCACAATATCCTTCCTAATAATCTCACCCCTCAGTGACAAACGACACCGCATTACAACACTAAGGATGGAAGATACAAATCCGCGGTTGAGAAGCATAAAAAATACGCTGAGACCACAATAGCAGCGATTATCACGATCACTCTTCTCGCCACCATAACGCACAATCGCACGTCGTCGGTACGATATGATTTTTTCCATAGCGTGGCAAGCCAACAGGTGTAAGCCATAACAGTTTCCATATGTTGATTTACTCTTGCTCGCGTACAAGCTCTGCCGGGGCTCACTCCTCTCTAACTAACCGTAGAATCTCCTAACGCTGAAAGAAACTTCAACTCCACGCACACCTCCACACACCAACCACACACCCCCACACACTATCGCTCACCCACACCCACACACTATCGCACACCCACACCCACACACTATCGCACACCCACCCACACACCCCCACACACTATCGCTCACCCACACCCACACACTATCGCACACCCACCCACACACCCCCACACATCATCGCACACCCCCACACACCATCGCACAACCCCCACACACCATCGCACAACCCCCACACACCCACACACCCACACACCCACACACCATCGCACCCCCACACACCATCGCAAAACCCCACACACTCCCACACACCATTGCACACCCCCACACACCATCGCACAACCCCACACACATCATCGCACACCTCCAGCGTTTTTTTTTTCTTTTGTTTTCCATCATATATTTTGCGTCCACACCCACGCAAACACTTGATATAAATCCAAACAAAGGCCTGGTTTGGACAGTGCAACTTCTGGCCTGCCGACGAAAGCCTTAAGGGGTNCCCCCCCTCCCCCCCGTGTCACGTGAAACCTAAAAAAAATTCCAAACATACATAAAACTTTCGTAACTAAACTAAGTTTGTATTTTATTCTTTAACATTTTCCCATAATGGATTAAGATGTATTATTCGAAAACTGTGACGTAAAACGCAAAACAACGAAGTCCTCCCCGAGCCGAATGTAAAATGGCCACAACAATTTTTGCGTCATTTTTAGATATGTGCGTAAGGTGTGCATGACTGAGTTTCACGGTACCTATACCTGAGGCAATTTCGACATCCAATTAATCTTTTTTAAATTAATTGATCTAATTTTTCAAAATTAGAAAATTTTAGATTTTTTTTTTTTTAAAGTTTTAAAATTGTGACGTCACAAATTGTTTTCCCCCTTCCCCCTCCCCCCTGTCAAAAAGTGACACAAATTCTCGACCCACTCCCCTCTGAGCGTGACGTAATTTGCGAAAGACCCCCTAACCCAGTGGCGTAGCGAGGGTGTTTTGCGCCCGGTGACAAGATTCGCGCCCGGGGACAAGATCCATTTTAAAGCGCCCTTTTTTATTTTTTTCAACTCTCAAACCCATTATTTTCATCAATAAAATAATATCAAAGCACATTTTGGCGCCCCTAACTAGCTGGCGCCCGGGGACATCTGCCCCTCCCTGCCCCCACCACGCTACGCCTCTGCCCTAACCGTAAACTAGGGGATATTTCTTATCCCCCATTGATTCGTTTCAAACAATCTGTAAGCATGACAGAGCTTCAGATGTAGAGGAGGATGAGAGAACCAGAGACTGACTTGCAGCAACTTTGTGTGCTCAGAGTTTGGGTTGCTTTTGACAAAAGCGATTGGTTAATAAAATACAATATTTTCTATCGTCATCTTTCTATCTGTCTCTCTTTCTTTCTCTATATATATATTTCTCTCCAGGTCTCTCTCTCTCTCTCTCTCTCTCTCTCTCTCTTTCTCTCTCTCTCTGTTGTGGTTGAGATGCTGCTGTTTTTTGTTTTTTTAAGTCTAGGTCCGTTCGTGTTGGACAATCGTCCCCACCTGGGACATTGGCCCCGCAGACGAGAGTTTTTTTCAGTGCATGCTTCACCCTGGCCAAGTTTCCCATAGACTGTTCCCAGCATGACGTCCCGCTCACTTTCATGCCTGCATGCCTGCAGTTGGTGTCTCTGGGTATTCCTTGGCCGACCTCTTTCTGCCTGTTGACACCAGCTGAAGGATTATCTCGTGGCTATTGGTGCGTGCTTTACGAGCGTCCTGATTAGTCCATTTCCATCGTCTTCAGTGCATACATAAGTGTATTCTCACCATTAACAGGACGAGATGAGACTACTCATTGGCGTAGCTGGAGTTTGCGACAACCGACGTTGTGAGAGGTGGTCCTCTTTTTTGCCTCAATCTTAACTCAAGAAGACCACGCATCAAACGTAACCCAAATATCGTTTATGCGCTGGCCCGAAAAAGCCGCCCCCCATAAAAAAGTGCCGCCCGGGGCGGACCACCCACCCAACCGCCCCCTCCCCTCTTCTTTCGCCAGTGGTAGTACATAATTCATTATTTTTAAGTTGTTTTTGGTCGTTTAAAATGGACAGTCATATGGTTTTCTGTAAACAGTGTTTAAAACGTTATATGGAATGGAATCCATTACCTTAGGTATCATGCAAACCCACTACATTAGATGGCATACAAACCCACTACATTAGATGGCATACAAACCCACTACCTTAGATGAAATACCAATCCACTACCCCTAGATGGCATACAAATCCACTACCCCTAGATGATATACAAACCCACTACCTTAGATGGCATGCAAATCCACTACCCCCTAGATGGCATACAAACCCACTACCCCAAGATGACATACAAAGCCACTACCTTAGATGACATACAAATCCACTACATTAGATGACATACAAACCCACTACCTTAGATGGCATACAAACCCACTACCTTAGATGACATACAAAACCACTACCCCCTAGATGGCATACAAACCCACTACCTTAGATGGCATGCAAATCCACTACCCCCTAGATGGCATACAAACCCACTACCCCAAGATGACATACAAAGCCACTACCTTAGATGACATACAAATCCACTACATTAGATGACATACAAACCCACTACCTTAGATGGCATACAAATCCACTACCCCTAGATGGCATACAAACCCACTACCCCTAGATGACATACAAACCCACTACCGATGGCATACAAACCCACTACCGATGGCATACAAACCCACTACCCCTAGATGACATACAAACCCACTACCGATGGCATACAAATCCACTACCTTAGATGACATATACAAACCCACTACCGATGGCATACAAACCCACTACCTTAGATGACATACAAACCCACTACACTCATTCCTACGGGACTCGTTTACGATTTACTACAGAGGGCGTCATATTTTAGGTTCGCCTACTTTTTATAATTACCATTTTTTTTTTTAAAATCTTATCTCTATCCACCAAAGAAAGTTAAATACAGTGGCCTAACTAGGGGTACGCCTTTGCATACGTAGAAATGTGTTGAGGGAAAATTTTGACTTTTTTTTTTTTAAAATGAAGAACCAATAAGTCTCTACTTTTACTATCATTCTCGACTCCTGACCCCCCCCCCCACTCCCACCCCGACCCCCACCCCCAACCCTTGATTTGTTGTTAATTCAGCTTAATTTCGTGAAAAAATGTCAGAACACACCCAGAAAATTTTGTCTTTTTTTTTTTTAAAATGAACAACCAATAAGTCTCTTCTTTTACTCTCCTTCCCGCCTCCTGTCCCCCCCCCCCACTCCCACCCCGACCCCCACCCCCAACTCTTGATTTGTTGTTAATTCAGCTTAATTTCGTGAAAAAATGTCAGAACACACCCGGACCCAGAGGCAGCTATCATCAGAGCTACATCAACTAATGGCACTGGTCGTTGTGTGCACGTGCAAGTAACTGACCACCAATGGTGAAACAGACCTGGAGGTTCGGGGGGAGAGGGTTGAGGGGGGGGGGCTTAGGGGAGGAGGGTTAAAGAGTAATGTCACGGAAAGTTTGGTTGTATAAAGCAATAAGGATGAATACGAACGTACGAACCGTTTTGTCTGAGAGTACAAGCTAAAATTGTACTCCGTTCGTCGTCTTCAAATAGTTGTGTAAATAGGGCATTGACGGTCGTCTTAAATATCTGTTTATTGTGTACTTTGACGCTTGTCTTAAGAAAGTTGATTCATTTATAAATGGTGCGTAAGGGTTGCTTTGTTGGTTAGCTTAAGGCCGTGCCTGTCTTGCTATATAAGCAACAAAGAGAGCTCTCGTTCCCTTTCATATATACACTTTGCTTATTGCTTTAGTGCACAATTTCATTATGCGGCGTTTGGTCGTGACACAGAAGTGAGCAGCTGAACCTGGACCAGACCTTTAGAGACATAGCATCGTGTCCTACATACCGCTTTTAGGAAGAATACAAAAAAATAAATAGATAAAATAAAATTATTAAAAATTGTCAACTTCTCTCTCTGCGTGCTTTATGGCGTAAAAAGAGTAGATATATTATTATATAGCCTGCTAACGTGGCATGTAATGAGTCTGCTTACGTGGTATGTAATGAGTCCGTTAACGCGGCATTTAATGAGTCTGCTAATGGGGCATGTAATGAGTCTGCTAGCGTGGCATGTAATGAATCCGCTAACGCGGCATGTAATGAGTCTGTTAGCGTGGCATGTAATGAGTCTGCTAACGTGGCAATGTAATGAGCCTGCTAGCGTGGCGTGTGATGAGCCTGCTAACGTGGCCTGTAATGAGTCTGCTAACGCGGCATTTAATGAGTCTGCTAACGTGGCATGTAATGGGTCTGCTAATGGGGCATGTAATGAGTCTGCTAGCGTGGCATGTAATGAGTCTGCTAACGCGGCATGTAATGAGTCTTCTAGCGTGGCATGTAATGAGTCTGCTAACGTGGCAATGTAATGAGCCTGCTAGCGTGGCGTGTGATGAGCCTGCTAACGTGGCATGTAATGAGTCCGCTAACGCGGCATGTAATGAGTCTGCTAACGCGGCATGTAATACACAGCGTTCTAAAGTGCCATGTAATGAGTCTGCTAACTTATCATGCAATATGTAAGGTTCTAAGAGTGCCTTGCAATAATGAGTCTGCTATCTTGGCATGAAATGTAGAGCGTCCGCTGACACCAACGCTTCACTTTAGAAGCTAGTCGTTCATGCCTGGGACTCTTTGGAAGCGTCCCGTTCAAGAATATCCGTGGCACGAGTGGTTCTAATGTCAGTTAAGATTAACCGAGGACGGGCGTGCGAAAAATGACTGTTGCGACTGGTTCAACGACTGGTTCAACGACTGGTTCAACGACTGGTTCAACGACTGGTTCAACGACTGGTTCAACGACCGGTTCAGCGACCGGTTCAGCGACCGGTTCAGCGACCGGTTCAGCGACCGGTTCAATGACCGGTTCAACGACTGGTTCAACGACTGGTTCAACGACTGGTTCATCGACTGGTTCATCGACTGGTTCATCGACTGGCTCAACGACTGGTTCAGCGACTGGTTCAGCGACTGGTTCAGCGACTGGTTCAACGACTGGTTCAACGACTGGTTCAACGACTGGTTCAACGACTGGTTCAACGACTGGTTCAGCGACTGGTTCAGCGACTGGTTCAACGACTGGTTCAACGACTGGTTCAAAGAGTTATATTTCGCAGCCATGTTTGAACAACAGATATAAAAACTTGAAAACACTGAAATGTGTCCCTTTAGCGAACCTAGGAGATGCGAATGGACCGATCGCAAACCCCCCCCCCCCCTTTGGCACAGTAGGGGTTATTTAATCAGTATGAACGTTTTTTTTTTTT
>CAXITT010000038.1:1825709-1902431 GCA_964033795.1 Lymnaea stagnalis
GGGAACTTTTTTACCCGCCCCCCCCCCCCCCCAGTGCCAGTGGCGACGCCATCAAATTTAACATGGCGGGTCCCTTGCAGGTCTTTAAAAAAATTTGGCGGGTCCCAAATAAATGTATTAAAAATAAAAATTTATTTATTAAGTAATATTTATTAATCTACTAACTTAACCCATCATTGACTTTTGTTGTCGATAAAAAATTTAAACATATAAAGGCATTTAAAATGGAAGTTCTCTTACATGTAATGTAGTTTACGCTTAATGAGCATATCTACAATATTAGTAACTAATAATAATGTACCGGGTCATTTGCCAGGTCCCAAGTTTTTTTACCAGGTACTGGGACCCCGCGGGACACCTGGTGTAGCGTCGCCACTGCGCCAACATGTTTCAAAGCTTGGGGAACACTGTTTTACAAGATATATAGGTCCACACAGTGGTGAACCTGGCGAAATTTTTTGCTTTTGAAAAAGAAAACTATTTATTTTCACCACATGTGTAGAGTCGCGGTTATTAATGTTTCCCTCT
Source organism: Lymnaea stagnalis (assembly GCA_964033795.1). Lineage (NCBI taxonomy): Eukaryota > Metazoa > Mollusca > Gastropoda > Lymnaeidae > Lymnaea > Lymnaea stagnalis. Next base: position 1,826,238 of record CAXITT010000038.1, read on the forward strand.
TGATTGGCTGATGTTAAAATTCAACGTAAAAGATAAAATTGTGTGAATTAAAGAACAATAATAAAATAATCCGAACACAATTCATACCATGCTGACTTCAGCTAAGCTGCTTCATGATAATGTTGTTATAGGTTTTTTTTTAAAAGATCATCTTTTTATCCGTGCGCCGAAAAAACTAAACATACCTCTTGACACGTCTACACTTTGACTGAAATTTGTATATTATTGTGAACAAAATCTGTTATTCATTACTTTACTTTTTTTGTTGACTAGCATAATGTATCCCGAAAGTTTTTATCCCATTTCTAAACAGGGATGTTGGCTAAGCTGTTGACGATATTACTTAAGGGTTTAGATTAATGGGGGGGGGGTAAAGTGAGGGGCAGAGGCGTAGCGAGGGTGTTTGGCGCCCGGGGACAAGATCCATTTTAAAGCGCCCCTTTTTCTTTCTTTCAACTCTCAAACCCATTATTTTCATTAATAAAATAATATCAAAGCACATTTTGGCACCCCTTACAAGCTGACGCCCGGGGACATCTGTCCCCCCTGCTCCCCTCGCTACACCTCTGGTGAGGGGTGATAAAGTGTATTACGTTAGATTTCGAATAATGCACGCATAAATTCAGGCTAAGCTATAACTGACCAGTATAACCCAAACTTTATATATAAATGAATGAACTTTTTTGCAAAATATTAAAATTTAAAACAAATCTAATGATATAGCAGCAATGCCATACTTAATACAAATGAGAGCGTCGATTTTGCTAACTAACTGTGACAGGGTGTGTTTCCGATATTAATAATTAATTTTTTTTTCTTCCGATAAACGAACATTCCCTCGGAAAAGTTGCGGCAACAAAGTTAGTTTACATGATATGAATTATTTCTAATTTAAATTTAAGTAACCATCATGCATTATGTATGTGATTGACGTTTAGAATAAAATCCGAGGTCTCTTGATTTATGCAGGCATGTATTCTGTTAAGCCATATTTATCCCCCAACCACAACCCCCAACCACTCTACTGTAAATCTTAATTTAAGTGAACCGCCTGCAAGAGGCATGTTGCAAAAAAGGTTTTATAGTTTATTTTCTAAAAATAGCATCAAAATTTCAAGGTTTGGCTCATAATCAGACGCGGTCTGTACTAGGAACTATATACATGTATATAAGAATAGGTTATGCTGACCATAACTCCAAAGAACCAAAAATATTTAGATACATTCGAATTATTAAAAAAACCAATCATAGTTATTTTCTTACGTTCTTACGTGGATGACAATATCTTTAAATCCAATCATAATACAGCTGTGAAAAAATAGATTCTATATTCTCATTTTACCAATTAAGAAAATCAATGACGTTAAAAAAACGGTAAGAACATTTACATAATTATACCCATAAATATCAAAACCCAATCATTTTACACAAGTGAACATTTTATGTTCAACATAGAGATGGGTTAAGATTTTGTTTGATAGATGGATAAATAGATAGATAAAGAGACAGACAGACAGACAGACAGGCAGACAGACAGACAGACAGACAGACAAACAGACAGATGTATTAGACAGATTAGATAGATTAGATAGATGATAGAATTAGAAAGATTAGATAGAGAGAACGTTTACTTGAATAGTTGCGCAAAAGGTATCTTTTATTCGGTAAACTATATCTATAAATATATAAAATTTAATGCACGTATGTCTTTCCCGTCTGCGCCCATACCATTCATCCGATAGCGATAAAACTTTTGTGTTTTGCACTCACGCCCGCAAAAGACAAACACATTTTTTTTTTTTTTTTTTTTTTTTGTTGAGTTTCTGAATTTTTTCACACATTTTACAATATTCCGCTTTTGGCATTGGACTTTAAATTCGTTTTTACCCTTTTATTTGCTTTATATAATTTCCGTAAATGCACGTATGTCTTTCCCGTCTGCGCCCATACCATTCATCCGATAGCGATAAAACTTTTGTGTTTTGCACTCACGCCCGCAAAAGACAAACACATTTTTTTTTTTTTTTTTTTTGTTGAGTTTCTGAATTATTTCACACATTTTACAATATTCCGCTTTGGGCATGGGACTCTAAATTCGTGTTTACCCTTTTATTAGCTTAATATAATTTCCGTATGCGTTCCTATACCATTCATCTCATTGCGATAAAACTTTGGTAAGTTGTTGTGCGCACGTCCGCTAAGGTTTCTGAATTAGGTCATCCATTTTGAAATAGTCTTTTGGGGGCCGGGGGCCTAATTTATTTTTATCTTATATACAAATATAATTTCAAACAGAGCTATTTCGGTTTGCCTGTGACATTATAAGGATGTTTTCTGAATTAATACAACCAATTTACAACTTTGCGTTTGTGACCGGGGCCTTATTTTTTTAATCTTATTTTTTATGTGAGCTATATCAATATAATTTTAAACAGAGCTACTGCATGGGTGGATTAATCGCTACAAGTGTGTGGACTACATTTTGAAATTCCATGCTTCCTACGTGGACCGCTGTATGTTGCATGTTCCCATGGACAGCTGTATGTTGCATGTTCCCATGGACAGCTGTATGTTGCATGTTCCCATGGACAGCTGTATGTTGCATGTTCCCATGGACAGCTGTATGTTGCATGTTCCCATGGACAGCTGTATGTTGCATGTTCCCATGGACAGCTGTATGTTGCATGTTCCCATGGACAGCTGTATGTTGCATGTTCCCATGGACAGCTGTATGTTGCATGTTCCCATGGACAGCTGTATGTTGCATGTTCCCATGGACAGCTGTATGTTGCATGTTCCCATGGACAGCTGTATGTTGCATGTTCCCATGGACAGCTGTATGTTGCATGTTCCCATGGACAGCTGTATGTTGCATGTTCCCATGGACAGCTGTATGTTGCATGTTCCCATGGACAGCTGTATGTTGCATGTTCCCATGGACAGCTGTATGTTGCATGTTCCCATGGACAGCTGTATGTTGCATGTTCCCATGGACAGCTGTATGTTGCATGTTCCCATGGACAGCTGTATGTTGCATGTTCCCATGGACAGCTGTATGTTGCATGTTCCCATGGACAGCTGTATGTTGCATGTTCCCATGGACAGCTGTATGTTGCATNGTGGTGTGTGTGCGCAATTTTGAAGCTTGACTCGGTTGGCACTTTGTCAAGGTTTTCCACTGTGTCAACACGGTCTTCCTAAATTCGAGACATTTTAAGAATCAATTTCTTGGCGATCTATTTCCTAAACTGCTACGAGAAGATAATGTGTTGAATTTGTTTACTTTTATTAGTTTTATTGGGAGGCAATGTGACACGTTTGACCCATTTAGAATACTAAAGATCCTTTGCTTAAAAATGTAATGAGAAATACCGATTAGATATCGAACATTCATTTGCCTTAAGGGAAATCCGATAATGCTGTATCTCAAATACAACCGGATTTCTTAAAATTTATTTTTAAATGTGCGCAAAGCATTGAATCGCTGTTCTTGTCTACTATATAGTAGCTCTCTTTCTACCTCAGGTTGTCTCGCTGACTCTGCCCCCCCCCCCTTTGTCTACCGCACTCTGTCACCCCCCACTTTGTCTCCCTCACCTTGTCTCCCTCACTTTGTCTCCCTCACTCTGTCTCCCTCACTCTGTCTTCCTCACTCTGTCTCCCTCACTTTGTCTACTGCACTCTGTCACCCCCACTTTGTCTCTCTCACTTTGTTTCCTTCATTTTATCTCCCTCACTTTGACTCCCTCACTCTGTCTCCCTCACTCTGTCTCTTTCACTTTGTCTCCTTCACTTTGTCTCTTTCACTTTGTCTCTTTCACTTTGTCTCCCTCACTTTTTCTCCCTCACTGTGTCTACCTCCCTCTGTCTCTGTCTCTTTCTCGCTCTCTCTCTCTCTCTCTCTCTCTCTCTCACACACACACCCATCACCCACACACTCTAAACTTTACGTCAATATTAGCATGTGCATGTTGGTAGCGTAAGGGGGTGGCGGTTGACGGTGGTGATGATTCAGTCTTAAATGGTGCTGCCTCAAGTGGTAGCGACAGATGCTGTAAGTGGTGTATTGTTTTGCCCCGAGGGGGTGGAAGGGGTAACGAATGAGAGCTCCACGCCATCGGAAAGATATAATCATAAATTGATATCTCTGTGCATTAGAGGTAGATATTTTCTTTTCTCTGTCTGTCTGTCTGTCTGTCTGTCCCGTCCGTTTGTATGGCCAATAACATTGTGTCGCCTAAAAGAAAAGAAAGCCGGGGATGTGATCGTTTATAAGGCATGCTCTTTTAAAACAAGTCGATGGCTCGTGCAGGGCCGTGCGGAGGAAGCAATCGCCGCGATAGCCATCTTCAGAGGCGCCAAATTGTTGATCAAGATATTCTTTTGTTTGGGGGGAGGGCGATATATAAATGCAGGCTTTGTCCCGGCCACAGCTTTTTCGTCTTTTGTTAACAACGGCCCTGGGTTAATAAAATAAGCGGTTAAAAAAGAAAATGTCACCTACCTTTGTCATTTGAAGTCAGAGACATAAATGGAATTCTTTTCTTTTTTTTTTTTTAATTGTTTTTATTAAACTCACACTATGGTTGGCGATGCTGCTGCTCAAATATAAAATTTCGAAGCTTCAGTTATAAGTGGATGCACTGACGGCTTGCGTTTCCTAAAAGCTTTGAGATCCGAATTGAGGATTGAATGTTTCGTTTCAAACACCCCCCTCAAATCAGCTCATCGAGAGCATGACTTGTAAGCTATTGATAAATTTAACCGTGTTTGTAGCAATGACGAATGCCATCACTCTTAGCTTAAAAGATATGTCTGAGCACAGTGCCCTTACAAGCAAAGGCTGAATTTAGGTGCCCTTTTTCCCGAAAACGAAAGAGTTTATATTAATACATATAGTTTGAGTGAAAAATTACGAATTTTGCGCCCTTTGAAAATAGTGCACGGATCAGGTTATCCTTCGCACGACTGACCATGTTTGTCCACTCCATTTATAGATAGATTACTGAATGTAAACCGTCTTCATTTAAAATACAATTTGTAAAGGAACACTGTTATATTTATTTGAAATGAAATTCAAATGTTATCATCATCACGACAGTGTAAGGCTTACCACGGGGCCAATTTGTGTGTAAGCCTAAAATATACCCTTGGGATATTTGCGCTCTCCAGTCCTTTTGTTTCTGACTTTTTTCCGGAGTCGCTTGAAAATCAATTCTCGGGACATATGCCAATAAAAAAAAAAAGTACGATTAATTTGATTCGCTGCGGTAATCGTACTACATGTACGCCTAGTTTTTTAACGTTATTACGAAATCAATTAAACTTGGCATGAAATGTTTGTTGAACTATGTGTAGACCTACAAATGACGGAGAAGTGCATTGTGGGTTTACGTCAGCAGTCTAGGAATCCCTTTGGCGCGCGTGCCGATGATGGTTCGCAGGCCATCGGCCTATAGCATTATCGGTGTTTTGTTGTTGTTGTTGTGTTTAGTTTTTTTTTGTTATTTTGTTGTTTTGTTGTTTTTTTTGTGATTTTTTTTTTTTTTTTTTTTTTTTTAAATTTATTTTTCTGTATTTATGTTTTTTTGCAATGCTGGCAGTTTAAAAATTTGTTTTTTTTTTTTTTTTTTTTTTTTTTTTTTTTTTTTTGTGTTTTTTTTTTTTTTTTTTTTTTTTCAAATCTAGATTTCAGTAATCAGGTTTTATTGCAAAGCTGGCAGTTTAAAAAGGCCAATGTCAACGTGTGTTTTGGACACTCTGTCTCTAAAAAGGGTTCCCAACACTGGTTTAGACGGTCTAACTTAACTGGACCTGGAAGATCCAGACACAGTGATGGCACTATCATTTTGTTTCATCAGCTTTTGGATCCAAATTACCTTCTTGTGCTACTACGTGTTAAGTATTTTCCAGATTAGAGCTTTAGACAAGCCACCCTATATATCATTCACTGATTTTTTGTTTAAATTTTTTATTTTTTTTATTTTTTTTGTTTGGTGGTATAATTTGGTTCCCCTTTTTAAATGAGATATCTTGCACGTTGAACTGTAGATTTGCCCAGTGGCGTAGCGAGGGTGTTTGGCGCCCGGGGACAAGATTCGCGCCCGGGAACAAGATCCATTTTTAGCGCCCCTTTTTCTTTTATTCAACTCTCAAACCCATTATTTTCATTAATAAAATAATATCAAAGCACATTTTGGCGCCCCTAACTAGCTGGCGCCCGGGGACATTTGTCCCCCCCCCTGCCCCAACCATGCTACGCCTCTGGATTTGCCAGGTGCAATCAGAAAATTAAATAGCAAATCATCGCTTGTTTTGCGCCCGCGGGTAATGAAATAGTGCGGTATCAGTGAGTGCGAATGTTAAACCCACATAGTCTCTTAACCTTCATGTTGTTTTTTTTAATGTGTGTGTGTGTTTTTTTTTTTTTGTGTTTTTTTTTTACCTATTTTTCACTTTCAGCTCTGAATTTTGTGAAACTAAACTGGAATTTATCTGGGCACATTTTAAACTATGAAATATACTACTAACTTAAATGGTAAAAGTTCATTGAAAATTTTTCTTTTTTTTGTTTTTTTTAATGTGTGTGTGTGTTTTTTTTTTTTTGTGTTTTTTTTTTACCTATGTTTCACTTTCAGCTCTGAATATTGTGAAACTAAACTGGAACTTATCTGGGCACATTTTAAACTATGAAATATACTACTAACTTAAATGGTACAAGTTCATTGAAACCTGGCCACTTAGAGTTGCAGATTTACAAAACGAGCAACTGGTTCATTAAATTACGATGAAAACGAGGCCAGGTTGCTCCGCCGCTATTAGCGTCCAACGTGGCCAGGTGTTGATACAACAGGTGTTTCACTGCATAGAAGTTTGCACGTTTTACACATTAACTAACAAGCCATTTTCCCCCCCTCTCTCTCTCTCTTTCTCCCTCCCTCTCTCTCCCTCCTTCCATCCTCACTTCCCCCCCCTCTCTCTCTCTCGTTCCCTCTCTCTATCGCTATCTATCTTTCTCTCTCTGGTAGAAAAAAGGCCTCAGGATATGACAACCTCAATGGAACTCTGCACTGTTTAGCGTTGAGTAGTAAGCCATTGGGTCACTCCCATTACTTTATTAGCTTTAATTCTTCAGACTCCAAATTATATTTGTATTTCAAAAGACCAGTGACAACTGAACGCACGACAAGTGAACCTACGACAACTGAACCTAAGACAACCGAACCCATGACAAGTGAACCCACGGACAAGTGAACCCACGGACAAGTGAACCCACAGACAAGTGACCACACTGACAACTGAACCCATAGACAACTGAACGCACGACATGTGACCACAAAAATAATAAAATTGAAGAGAATTAGTATTAAATTTTAAAATTCCGAAACGCCTAGAAAATGTAGCCTACCTAAAATTTTCTAATGATTAAATACATATGAATAATATGATATACATTTTTATAATTAGTTTCATTGGTTAATAAATTTACGTTAAAAAATAATTCTACTCTGCAAAGCATTGCGGCTTTAAAAAAATAATTAAAAAACGAGTAATAATATAGTTGGCAAATTATTTTGGTTTTGCGATTAGAATTAGAACGAGTTATTTGTTATTGTCAAGAAATGTCAAACTTACGGACCCTCTCAGTCTCAGTGCGACTCTGATAATGAAATGTATTCCTTATGTCGCCTTTAATATGAGCGTACTGCCCAATGCTAACATCGACAGTATCGTCGTAAACAAGTAGGCCCTAGCCCTAAGCTTAATTTTAAGTATTCTTTCCATATTTTGAAATTCGGTTCTCCGCTACTATACAAAAAATAAAGTGGTCTTTTTACATTTTTACCTGCCTCAAGACATACTTTCCAGAGGCATACCATACTATTCGGAATATTTTAAGAGTGTTGATTTTTATTAATTTATAATTGAATTGATGCATTGCTCAACTATGCGAAATAAATAGCGTCTAGCAAACGTGTTTAGTAGAGTTATATTAAGTTATAATGAATATAAATTAATGTATTTTCGGACTTTTTTATTTATTACCCGGTACTTTTTCCTATAATTTTTTAACTTCCATGAATTATCCCATTATTATTAATTTATTGTATAGAAAAAATAGACAACGTACAGTTTAGATAATGAAACCAAGAAACCTTATTAAAGTCATTTTTTTTCCTAAATAAAAAAACAATAAAGCCTAGACTCCCCCCTTTTACTGTGTTATAAAGTTATAGTATAGGTTGATTAAAGTAAAGTGTCTTGGAACATGCTACCATTTTTAGTTATTAACCTAACACCACTTTAATGTAACCTCTTGGTATCAAAGGCCCACTAAGAATAGGATGACATTATTTTAATAAGTTATAATATAGTTTCTATAATATGTATAATATAGGCCCTAATGGTTTTTTTAAATATTGTTTAGGCATATTAACAAGAATAAATCATCTTGTGTTTGCAATGGTGATCTATGTTGTAGTGTTAATTTTATTTATAAATCAAATAAATTTTAATTTCACATGTTTATTTTTTGAGTATTTATATTATATTGTGATTATTAAGTTACATATTAACTATTCTTATGTTGAAACTGAAGTCCAGAACAAGTTCTAATTTATATATTATTTATATTATACATTCAGGTATTATACCAAAATGCATACTAGTACTAGTTCTTAGAAATATTTGTTCAGTTTGCATAGTGTTAGTATAGTATAATAAAGGCATATAGTTAAGTAGATAGATCAGAGAGCCATGCACAGTGACAGTATTGTCAAAGATCTAATTCAACAAGTAATTACTGAATCATTTTAATTTTACTATTTAGCTAGTGTAAACTCAAGGATTAGTAGGCTAGTATTAGTATGTTACAATATTAAAAAAACTTAATTCTGGTTTGTATTAAAAATATTTTAAACAAAATAAATTCAATTACATTTTTACCACAAAACTATTAAGTCAATATCCAAGTCTATTGTATAAGTTTAAGACATATTCTTATAAGTTGGTGAAATTTTGGCAAATTTATGTTACACAAGATACATTTTTATTTTTCATGGAATGTTTGACTATGGTTTATGTGAGATAATGAAGAATTTTGTTTAATTAAAATTTTATTTATTTTTGTTTTTCATACTTACTACTTTGTGAAATTTTTGTCAAAATGACTTGTCTAATTTAGTACTCTAATGAAGTCTATTGGATAAAAAGTGCTCAACAATTATTTTATAATTTTAAAAAAAAATATTATAAAATATACAACAAATTAAAAAGAAAATTGAAAAAAAAAAAGGAAGAATGCATAGCATTATATAGAATATCTTTATTATCAAATATAATATCTGAATTCATGAAAAATAACTCTGAATAATGAATTTTAATTCATTGCAGATTTGCCATTCTGCGCAAGTAAGCTATCTTATCATGTTTATTTTCATATCCCTGAACTGCTAATGCCACCTGATCATCTAGAAGTGCATATTTCTTCTTTTTTTTTTTTGGTTGATCCATTTGTGCTTTTGCCAAAGTGAGCCTATGACAAGATATATCCTTCTGAAGGCCCTCAAATAAACTCCAGATACTTGGATGGCTGCAATGAAATAATGCATTTAAGCCATTGTGAAATCCTTCACAACAATTAGTAGTTTTTGGTGACCTTTCCATAGCAGCATCATATTGATTCCAAATTTTTATTGGAAATTGTGGCTCTCTACCTATTGCACCTTCAATGTAAGTTGAAAAAAAATAGGTCAGAACTTCATTATACCTTCCATCATCTGGGAATGTTGCAGCAAGAGTATCAAACACAGCTCTCACATCATTTATGGGTACAAATGCTAAGGCTGCCAGAGATTTTAGTTTCAATTTAAGTTCAATGTCTGCCTCAAAATCAGATTTTAGGCCAACACAACTAATTTTTCTTATCAAATTCTGGCATAAGTGAAAATAACAACCCTTAACCTCTGCGCTTGGGAAAGCTGTAAGAACTGCTCTCATACAGGCTTTTTCAAAATCTACCAAAACTTTTTGAGGGGATAAGTTTGGCAAAAGTTGTTTCAAAATTTCACACATGTTGGTATATGTTTGAAGGTTTTTTCTTTGCAAAAGAAAATATATGCATGGAGGGTAAGAATTACCAACTTTCGCATGCCATGTGTAAAGTTGGTAAAACAATTTTGGCACCTTGTCAAATGTTCCATCGCCATACATTTCATTCTTATCCAATTCAAGTAATAAATCTTTATTCCCAATTGCTAGAATTCTGTTTGGATCATTGCTTCCTGAGTCATATAGCGTTAAATGAAGATATTTTTGTGGGATGTCAAAACTGGAAGTAGTTGGTATAGGAAAATGCACCTCTTCTCTGTGTCGAATTAAAGTTCTTGATAGGGATGATTGCTTGGGAATATGCTGCAGGACATCGTTGCTAAAATTTATTAGCACATTACCTATAACATTTTTAGGTGTTGCACCAATAGCCTTAATACTTTCTTTCATTTTGCTTACAGCAATGTTAGCCTTGGCTTTTTGTGGACACGAGTCATGGGTGTGTGTTGTTGGCTCTGCAATAACATTATTTTTATGTGTTTTTATAAACACCGTGCAATGACTAGTCCGGGCATGATACTGTCTGCATCTCCAAGTCATCACATCACTGTCTTTGCTTTCTCTATGTTTAATATATTCAAATCCTTTGTATACCATTACCAAATTTCCTCTTTGAGTCTTTGAAAATTCCATAGCCATTAGGAAAAGCTTAAAAAGAACAAAAATATAACAAAATATTATTTTAATGAAAGGAAAAAATAAAATAATCTTAAGTCATGAAATATAGTCAAACTGATTTTTAAGGATATATGCATCTTTGATATTAGACTTATCCAAAAAATAAAGTACTCAAAAGCATTTTTAATCAATCTGTTAGGACACAAATATCTGCCCTAAGAGTAAAAAAAAGTCTGGAATGCTTTGAATTTCATCACTGCTAGTAGAGGTAGTAGATACATTTTCTGAATAGAATGGAACTTAAAATCATTTCTATTATATAATGTTTGTCAACCTATAAACATTTATAACAACATTTTAAGAGTCAAGTACCAGGATATCAGTCTTTTGGCTTTAGGCAGGTAAAATCTTGGCATTTAAGTTGTTTTCTTATTAGTAAATATGATCATAATTTATTTCTTAATATTTATTACAGGCCATACTACCAAAGTGCTACAGGTTAAACCAGTGGTCGGCAAACTCAATAGTCAAAAGAATAAATTAGCAGCAGCAGGACGGTTAAAAAATTTTGAGAGCCAGATTTTGTTTCAAGAACCTGTAAAAAAAACATGTTTTTCTGGGTCAAAACCGATTTTGTGGACGACTGGCCAAGCCGCCCTCCGGTCACTAAAGACCAGCATGCGGCTCTTGAGCTGCGATTTGTCGACCACTGGGCTATTATAACTATCAGTATCAGCATATGCCTTTCTTAAAAATATAATTGAAAATATAACTACATTTATTTATGATCAATGATAGTAAAAATAAAATATCTTATAACAATTATTTATTTTGTAAAAGATGAAATTATAATATTTTTTCTTCGTTTATTTTATAAATTATGTACGTACTATTTTTAGAAGCCTAATCGTTTTGAAGAGTGCTTATGACTCAACATAAACACAGGATTTATAAGACACCTATGAATGAGACACCAATAAAAAATGATTTTCAATGATGAGAATGCTCAATGATGAGTGACCACTTACACTTTTCATTTATTTATTAATCCAATTTAAAGTGATGGTGAGGCTATGGCCTAAAGATATAAACTAAAAAGCAAAAATGGAACTAGAATAATTTACAGGAAAAATGATTTTGAAAATAATCACTTTTATAAAGGTTGCGCTTTTGGCCCAAAACTTTAGGGAGGAGGGCTCTTGTTCGTACTTTTCCTTGGTTAAAAACTTTGTTGCCGGGCTTTCTCAGACTAAAGTTTCAGGTTTTGTTGTATTTGTATACTTCAGCAGTAGAAAATCTATACATTGTACGTTTTCTAGACATTTCGGCTTTTTTACATTATCCTATTTAATTTTTTATATTTTTTGTGGTCTCCTGTCGTGCGTTCGGTTGTCTATGGGTTCAGTTGTCAGTGTGGTCACTTGTCTGTGGGTTCACTTGTCCGTGGGTTCACTTGTCCGTGGGTTCACTTGTCATGGGTTCGGTTGTCTTGGGTTCAGTTGTCGTAGGTTCACCTGTCGTGCGTTCAGTTGTCCGGTCACCAAAAAAGGCCTCAGGATATGACAACCTCAATGGAACTCTGCACTGTTTAGCGTTGAGTAGTAAGCCATTGGGTCACTCCCAATACTTTATTAGCTTTAATTCTTCAGACTCCAAATTATATTTGTATGTCAAAAGACCAGTGGGTTTGGGAAAATTTAACCAATCAAACTTAGGATATTAATCACTTCTCTAATTAGGTGTTTTTATGGTGTGTAAATTAGGCTAATAAAATGAGACCTCCAGTCCACATACCTGTTGTTGCTGTTTTAATTATTTACCTAGCTTTTAACCTTACCATCATAATATGTTGTACAACTAAAAATTTTAAAGTAATTCTGAATTCTACTTTTATTACTCCACAGGTCTTATCATTGGGAGCAGAAGTTCTGCCTGAATACAAGCTCCAGTCTCAAAGGATCCACAAGTTCACCCTCCTCCACTACTCCCCATTTAAAGCAGTGTGGGACTGGATCATCCTCCTTCTCGTCATCTACACAGCGATCTTCACCCCGTACGCCGCAGCTTTTTTACTGAGTGAGGAGAAAAAGCAGAATGACCGGCCGGTCACCATACAGGAGAGATACTCTGAACCACTGACCATCATCGATCTTATTGTTGACATCATGTTTATCATTGACATTTTCATCAACTTCCGAACCACATATGTGAATAAAAATGATGAGGTGGTGAGCCACCCTGGAAAAATTGCTGTACATTATTTTAAAGGATGGTTTCTTATTGATGTTGTTGCTGCCATTCCATTTGATCTGTTGTTGTTTGGATCAGAGACAGACGAGGTAAGATTGAGAATTTGTAAAATTGATTTTTAGTTTTATATTATATGCGTTGAAATAGAAATAGAGAGTATGAAATAGAAGTAGAGAGCATGAAATAGAAATGGTCTAGTGCTTTTAAAATAATATGTAATGTGCCTGATCAACAGAAACTTTCCAAATATTATAGGAACTTGGCTTAGCTAAAGTGAAAATTTTTTGTTTTTTTTGTTTAAGTTTATCTGTTCACTCATAATATGGATAGATTTATCCATCATTTCCTCATTGTCAAGAGCCATGTCAAGCTTTTTTTTTCTCCATATAAGTTAATTCTTAACTCTCTTAATTAAGACTCTCATTTCCTCAAATAAGGATAAAAAGCAGGTATCAGTTTTCAATTTTAAAAAAATGACATAATAATGTTCTAAATATTACAATAAAAACAAACAAAATACAAAGACACATATGACATCAATATTGATTGATTGAGTGTATTTGATTTAAAAAGGGGTCAAATTCTACTTTTTCTAATATTCAAATTTTCTCTCTTCTTTGTTTCTTCAGACTACAACCCTTATTGGTCTACTAAAAACTGCCAGATTGCTACGTTTGGTCCGTGTTGCCAGAAAGCTGGACAGATACTCAGAATATGGAGCAGCAGTTCTTTTACTGCTCATGGCAACATTTGCACTCATAGCGCACTGGCTTGCTTGTATTTGGTATGCTATTGGCAACATGGAGAGGAATCTCAGCCTCAACAACAAGGATCAACCTCGATTTGGGTGGCTGGATGAGCTGGCCAAACAGACTCATCAGTATTACAATGAGACTAACATGGCCCTCGGTGGTCCCACCATCAAGTCCAAGTATGTGACTGCCTTATACTTCACCTTCTCCAGTTTGACCAGTGTGGGCTTTGGCAATATTTCTCCCAACACAAACTCAGAGAAGATATTCTCAATACTCATCATGCTTATAGGGTGTAAGTGAACAATTTTGCTCTTAATTATTTTTTTAAAATGTTTACTGGGCCTACCGGGTAGCTTTCATTTAAAATTCAGTGTAACATTTAGTGCATTTTAATTTTCTCTGAGTTCCTGAAATTAAAAAAAGAAATTTAGTTTGTTCTGATTTATTATCTGGCATTGTTTATTTATGAAAATCTAAATGTATAAACTTTCAATGCCAAAAATGATTGCTTCCATCCCTTTTGCATTGATATTATCTAATATCTAACTTACAGTGTGTGACTGAATCTAATTTGATTAAAATTGAATATTCTAAAAAAAAATTGTTTTAAATTGCTTGATTTAATTTTTCAATAATTAATTTTCAGCTCTTATGTATGCCAGTATCTTCGGTAATGTTTCCGCAATTATTCAGAGGTTGTACTCAGGAACTTCTCGCTATCACACCCAAATGTTGAGGATAAAAGAATTCATTAGATTCCATCAAATACCAAACCCACTGAGGCAGAGATTAGAGGAGTATTTTCAACATGCCTGGTCCTACACAAATGGAATAGATATGAACATGGTAACTTTTAAAGCACTTTTCATTTTTTCATGAGTTCTATTCAATAGCTATTTTGAAATAGATTTTTATCTTTTTTATGACAAAGATTTTGCTATTTAATAAATTTAGCTTGATATTTGAACTTTTCAAATTAAAGTTATGAATTTTTTCTATTTAAAAGAATTATTTAAAAATGTCATTATCATCTTTATAATAATAAGAACTCTGAATAAAGGATAACAAAGAAACATCATTTATTTAACTAGAAAGTAAAATACATTGCTTAATCTCACTAATTCTTGTTTAAAAGATACCAAAAACTCAGGACATTAAAAGCACTTAATCCAGTTGATCCTTTCTCATCTAGATATAATGTTCATCAGGTTATAGATCCACTTCAATCCATACAAACCACTTAAATAGTTAAATGAGATGCTTCAATTAGGCAACTATTGATTCATTTACTATAATTTAATAAAGAATTTTTTTTTTAATTTTCCAATGCGAAGCTTACATAGCAAAACATCAAAAATGCTTATTGAAGTCATACTGATACTACAATAATATTCATACTGTTGTTTTATAAATTTTTAAAATTATTCTTGCAATATCAAATTAATGTTTCCAAAGAAGAGAATTTTTTTTATTTTTTATTTAATGTTACAAATTTTAAGCTCCCCAAAAATGTGAGTTAACAGTTAATTTATGTGAATAAATTCATTAATGGTAAATCGTTCATAAAAGTCTTTGTACTTTAAGTAATCAGTTTTTCTTTCTATATTAGGTTTTGAAAAGTTTTCCTGAGTGTATTCAGGCTGATGTTTGTCTCCACTTGAACAGAAATTTGCTGCAGAATTGTCCAGCTTTCAAAAGTAAATAAATGTTAAACTCTATAATTCTTTTTAAAAAATTTATACAACAATTGCTGAAATACCTGGTTCACTGTAAATAATAATTAATTACATTAATTAGTAACTTCTTTGTGCATTTCTGCTTGCTATGAGCTAAATTTCTTTTCATTTTTATAGTTAATTATTTTTTTCATTTACTAGTCTTTTTTTTTTTTTTTTTTTTAAAAATTTTTTCAGTTAACACATTTTTTTTTTTTTTCTGTTGTAAACCAAATTTTCACAATCACCTAGTATCTTTTTCTTTTTTCTTTCATTAATTATTAAATTACATTAATTAGTAACTTCTTTGTGCATTTCTGCTTGCTATGAGCTAAATTTCTTTTCATTTTTATAGTTAATTATTTTTTTCATTTACTAGTCTTTTTTTTTTTTTTTTTTGAAAAATGTTTTCAGTTAACACATTTGTTGTTTTGTTCTGTTGTAAACCAAATTTTCACAATCACCTAGTATCTTCTTCATGTTTCTTTCATTAATTATTCATATATTTACAACATAGGCTATGCATAAAAAAAATATTTGTAAAAAGTTTAACCTAAAATATCCTGATTGTGTTAAGACACATATGATCCATGTGAGTTTGGTATTTAAAAATGTTATGTAATTGAATGCACCATGCAATTATTTTATTTTTTTTTGCATTTAGCCAGAATTATATATTTCTCTTAGGTGCTAGTCCGGGCTGCTTAAGAACTTTGTCAATGAAATTCAAAACTACACATGTGCCTCCTGGGGACACACTAGTACACAGAGGAGATATACTTTCAGCCTTATATTTTATTTCAAGGGGTTCTATTGAAATTCTTAAAGATGACATAGTTGTTGCTATATTGGGTAAATATTTTGTATAATTAATGCTGTTTTGTTTTAATTTAAAAAACATTATTTTTTGCATAAAGTCCTAAAATTTTGATTGATGTTTTGCAAGTAAAAATTATTTCAACTAAAATATCCCAACTCTCTAGAAAAAAAAAATAAGTAACGAGACTTTTGATTAATGTAAATACACATTTAATAATTTAAAAAAATCAGCTTTACCTTACCTGATTAATAATTTTGTACAGGCAAAGATGATGTTTTTGGAGAAAATATATGCAAACATGAGACAGTTGGAAAGTCCAGCTGTAATGTTAGAGCACTGACTTACTGTGACTTACATAAGATCCATCGCAATGATTTACTGGAGATTTTAGATATGTATCCTGAATTCGCTGAAGAATTCAAAAGAAATTTGGAAGTAACTTTTGATCTTAGAGATGTAAGTGGGTTTTTTTCTTAATATTCTAGTGTATTTGAATACGTAAATAAGTTTTGGTTCCTTGTTTTAAGTATATTTTAATGGTTCAGGCACAGGCTGATTGTGATAAGTTGCTTTCTGTGTATTGTGTATTTTTTTCAACCTGGTGGTCTGAATACAAAATAGATTTTAAAAAGAAAGAAAATTATTAATATGTTTGACCCATACTTAGTAAATAAATATTTTAATAAGCACAACACATTCTATCTCTCACTTAATTAATTGAAAATTAGGATACCTTAATTTTAAGGTTGCATTGTTTATTATTTAAAATTATATCTTTATAGATAGGCCCAGGAAATACAATGTGTGTCATTTAAAAAAAAAAGTAAGCTGTTTTCCTTAAAATACTTTGTACATTGAAAGTCAAATTACTTTTAACAATTATTGTATCTTTCTTAAGGTCAATTGCATGTTCCGGGTGCATGATGATGATTTAAGCTCAAGAAGGAATTCACGTTTCCGAAGATCACTCAAGTCTGCTCCTTATTTATCAACTTTTCACTCAGATTCTCAGGGTAAAAATATGTCCTATGTTTTATTCTTTGTTCTGTCTTATATCTAATAACAGATTATTTTCTACTATAGTTTGGTTTGTAGGCATGCATTTAAAAGGCTTTCACTCTCTTTTTTAAAAAAAAGAATAACAAAGTAGGTCTATAGATGAAAATCAGCAGCTATTGCTAGTAATATGATTGCATGATCAGAGAAATAAATACACATTTCATTATCTTTTTTATAAATTAATTTTCAAATTTAAAAATAATTTTTTTAAAATCTAAAAATAGTCTTGACTTTTGCTTAAAATTGTATTTTCTCTTAATTTCAAATTATTTTTTTATGCAAAAAAAATAAGCCATCCGTAAAATAGTTTTAAAACTATTAATTTATAAAATATTCTGGTAATAGCCAAGAAAAAAAATGTTAAAACCAAATTTAAAAAAAAAAATTATATTTTAAAATGAATGGATCATCTGAATATGTAGACTGTTTTGTGGTGTGGACTTGTCTCTCTTTCTTAAAAAGTAATGCAATCTCTACAAATTGCAAACAAGTTTGATTTTCTCCTGTTATAATGCTTTTTCTAACAATTGTAATTGCATGTTAATAATTAAGTTTAAAGAAAACATTAATCATTTGCAAATTGTCATGGACTTTCTTTGCTGAGAAAATATTAAATTTGCTGGCATGATAACATCAGCTTTTCCTATTAATTCCATAGAATTGCCAGAAGATATCCCTGTGATGTCAACAGCAGGTGAGAAATGCCCTCATTAACAAATTCATTGTCAAAATGCTTGTGTTTGCATTATAAATTTTGTTTAGTTATATTCTTTTTGAATGAATTCACCCATTGAATCTACAAACACTATACCATTAAAGATATAACCACTTTCTGTCTCATAAACCCAAAATTTAAATACCATAATATTGAATTTATTTGTTTGTTGCTAAACATATTTGTAATAGATGAATTATTATTAAGAGTTATTCTTAATCTTCCATTCTTTAAAAGAAATATAAACACTATATCAACTTGTGATGAAATCAAATAGCTTTGTTGGACAAATTTACATGCTTAATTTATGTTTTAACAACCCAAAAATATGGTACAAGGACTGCTTTTAATTTAAGTTACAGAAATATTTCAAATTATTAATCCCTTGAGAAATTATACCACTTTTAAAATTTGCTTTCAGTGTTAAGTGTGAGTCTGTTCCTCTTCCCCCTCCCCTCCCCCACCAAATTATTGTACATTTTATTATGTGATACCTGAGAGCTATTTTAGATGAATTTTATATCCTTTCATATGTTGTGTAACAAGAACCTTTTTCCTCTGCAGTAACATATGTTACAACTGAGGATGTTCCCCTAAACAGTCAGCATATTTGGGGTGAGCTTAACTGTATGTCTGTATAATGGACAACAGATTTATGCAAAAGTAGCAATTTTTGGGCCATTAAAATAATCATATTTTAACAAATAACTAGAATGCACACATTGTTTAATTGAGCCTTTTTATGATTAGCAATTAATTTAGGATTTATCTTTCAAAGGCAGCAAAGCCAAAATTTGCAGATATAATTCTTAAATTAAAGTTAAGAACTGCTGATACTCATTTATTAATTTGTAAAAAAATCAAGTGGGTAAACATTTTGCATGTGTGTCCACTTGATTTCACTCTAACGAATTTAAAGCCTTGGACATTTGTTAAAACTCATTGTTTTTGCAGCTTTATTATTTATGTACAGCCCTTTGAATACCCAACCTTTTTTCCTTTTCACATGATCAATAAAACAGCAAAGTGATCAGTAAATGTATACTTTAATTAATAAGTTAATTAAATTTTGGCCATTTAATCATTGACATTTTACATCTGATAGATTTTATATCAAAGGAAATATGACAATTTAACCTTTTAGTCTATAGGATATTATTTTATTACATTTCTTTTTATTAAACTTAAATGTATGTCAGATTTGTATAGAAATAAATAAATTGTACTGTTACCTATGCCAGACATTATCATTCAAGCAAAATATATTTTTCATTAAAATCTCCTCTAAAATATATGTTTCATTCGTAAATATTTTAAAAGTTTCAACATTAATACATGTCTCTTATCTTCATGTTCATTAATGCATGTCTCTTAACTTTATGTCTGTCTTGTTTAATTATTTCTATTGTTTTTGTATCTTTATGGTTATGAAATTTTCTACACAAATTTTTTGAGGTTTGTAACAAAAAAATTTCATGTCTTTTTTTATCTACCGGGTATTCATGAAATAATGTTTTTAAAAAATGGAATTTCTTTTAAGCTGTACAGAATGCTATCAGATGTGCTTTAAATTACAATTATTATTTTTCATGTAGGCCTAAGCAATAAAACCTAGAAGAAAAAAAAAACAATTTGACAGTAATAAAATACTTTGCATTATCAAAACAGAAGAGGCACAAAGTACAAATATTTTCCGGCCCTCACGATTGCACAAAAGAAGATCACATGAAGAGCCAGCTCATACTTCATTAGATTATCACAGTGATGATGATGTCAGAGAAAGTGGTGGAGGTATTCTAGAGTTTACTCCTGCCAAGGCAGGCCTTGATATGACACCAGCAAACTTTGACTTTGAAATTAAAGATGAGAAAAAACGAACAGCTACAGGTCTTTCAAGTTTGGCAGGTAAATACAGAATTTTTAGAAAGATTTGAATTTTTACATATATGTCATTTTTTTTTATATTGTGACCATAGGACAGGAATTTTGTAGGTCAAATTTACTTCTCCTTTCATGTTAATTTTGTTGATTGTTCAACAAATTTAAGAGGTACATTTTTTTAAAAACATATATATTGTACTTTTAGATGTTTCACTTAAGGTGTTATTTATCTTAAATGCTTACACATAAAAACTAAGGAATAAAAATTACATTCATCTTCCTGTAAAAACAATAACATTCATAAATCTTTTCAGCTGGAGCATTATCAAGTGTTTCCAATACGTTAATGAATGTTGTGTCTAATCGCTATGATGGGAGTAAACGTAATCAAGAACTTGCCCCATTACTGCAAGATCAGAATGCAAGCCCTGAGGCACATGTTAGTGACCTAATCATTTGTTATAATAATATGTACCCTATAACAAGAATATATTTTGAATAACAGCAGCAAAAATGTGCCATACATTTTACGTTTTCAAAAAAAAATATTTAATTATAAAAGCTTATCTTCTCTTATTTGTTTTTATATTATAGAATTGTAAAACCTCCCGTATTATTATTGTAGTGTGGAATAATTGGTCTCAGAGATTTTCTTGTTCAATCCCTAAGATCAAGGGAGCCTCAATGTCTTCAGTTCCAAAGTCCACATCAAGTATGACACTGCCAGTGTCCAGTGCTTCAAGCTACTCACAATATGATGAGCATGGTCAGATGGTAGTGATTATGCCCCCATTGCTCCAGGGGGAGATCAATAACGCATACCCTTCTTCCCCTCTTGAAGTTGAGAAAAGACTCAATGAACTATCAAAGTAAGTTGTGGGATAGTAAAATCAAATATAATCATGATAATCCATTTCAATTTAAAAACTTGATTTCCTTTTGTTTTAACTGTCAAAAATATAAATGTTTGTTCAATAGGCTGTAAATGTTCTGCATTGTGTCACCATATTGTTTCTACAGGCAACTTACCCGTTTGGAGCACAAAATGAGCTCAGATATTGCACTTATCCTCCATGTACTACAATCTCAGGGGCGAAGCCAGTTTACATCCCCTTCTACACCTCCCCCACCCCCACCAAGAATGGCAGAAACTGATACATTCCCGAGCCCACCAGGTGGAGAGTTTAACCTCTATGACTATCCTTCCCCACCCAACGCCTTTCCACCTCCACCTTTGTCAGAAGGGGTAAGCTTATAATTATAATATTTTAAGACTTCTGCTTATAATTGGCTATGATTTAAATCTTAATTCAAAATGCATTATATTAAAAATGAGCAGTACGGTAAGTTATATGTTCCCCACAAAAACATGAAAGAAATATTATTTCTTGTTGTTCAAATGGTGACAATTTAAATTTTGGCAAAAATTCCCACCGTTATTTGTTTTGTTTTTTTGTGTGGAAAATTTGAAAATGTAAAGGATATAATGAGTTAGTGATAAATATGTACACATATTTTCAAGGAAAAATCCTAAATTGTTTGTATTTTTATAATCAGACAATCTTGGCAGGAGCTACTGATGCTTCATGGTTGTCTCAACCTCATACCACTTCAGATGCTGTTCCTCCCACACAACTTTCCTCTTCCTCATCCAGCACTCCCTCGTGCCATGCATCGCAGTCACTAAGCCCTGATCCCCTTTCTCCCAGAAGTCATGCATTTAATCCACCACAGTCTAGCCAATCAAGAATCTCCACATCAACTTCCTCCACCGTGTCTTCTGCCAGTCAGCTTCTCACTGCTGAAAGCAGGCATGTCAAAGACAGTGCTGGTGAAAAAAACGCTCCGACTTCAACATTCAGCCAAGCAATGGTGCCTACATCTGCGGAGGAGGAGGAGCCTTTAACGGACAGCCCTTCATCATTACAAGAAAGCCAGCTTCCACTTGTGTACCAAGACCCTTACCAATTAACTGTTGTTGGATCAGGTTCAGGGGATGCATTAACATTAGAGCAGCGAAGACGATCAGGACCACCTGATGAGTCAGATAATTACAAAGATACCCTTGTGTGATGTTGGTGTTTTAAAGTTGGTTGGTCCTTGTGTGATAACATGTTTTAGAGTTGACTCCCCTTCCCCTCATCCTGGCACCTATCTGTTTTTAAACAGAAGCCTTTGATTTTTTACTGCGGTATTCAATGTGATCCAGTGCATATGTGCACTACAAGTGTGCAATAGTGATAAACATTATATGCTATTACTCTTATGGGCAAATATAAATTATAGGTATTGATTACTTATTACTTGGACAAAGCTATTTCAAAATACATTTAAAATGTAATTTAAATAAAGGATTATGTAGCTCAGCAACAATAAAATGCATCAAATGTTTGTAAGGATCATTCAATACCAAGCTATTTCAGAGTACTTTCAAATCATTTTACCAAAACAGAATTTTTTAAGTCCAAAGCAGATTTGTCCTGGTTTGATTTTTCTGGAGTAATATTTTTATAAATGAAACCCCAAACTCAAATTCTGAATTTTAAAATAAATAATATAACTATTTCCTTTTTCTAATATTATAATGTTGATTATAGACTATCTTTTCTTAAAATGAGTAATAAGATGGCTGTGTATTTCTTGAAACATTTTCCTCCCCAATAATTGGAACACATGAAATAAATTGTTTATAAGGGTTACTTCAAATAGCTTGTTAAATTCCATATTAAACTTTTTTTAATGAAACATTCTTACATATTTTTAGTGTAAAAAATCAATAGCAGGCTGTTAATATAAAAAATTATAAAAATATTCATAGGAGCCAAAATGATCAATGCATTGATCATGTGCCCTCAAAATGTAGAAGATATAGAAGACGAAGATAAAAAACATCTGTAAAAAAAGCCACTTTGCAATTGTTGAAGGGTTTTTAATATTTGTTGATCCCTTTTCATGTAAGAGTATAGAGTTCATAATTCTTTACTGTACAAGCATAATTTATTGTAGAGAAGTGGAACTAATAGTTGCTGGCAACAAACAAAATAATAATAAACATAATAAAGAGAGATGAACTTAAATTACATGAAGAAAAAAAATATACAGTGCAAAAAGTTAAAAACAAAAAAATGTAATGTGAAACTTTTTTTGATAAGAAAATTTATATAACAGCCCTACTAGTAACATGGACCTCTGAACAGATTCAAGTCCCTTAATAATTATCATATGCTCAAGAAAACAGAACTGAAAGTGAAGATATTTTTCTCATAATGTGGAATAATTGTTACAACTTCATGTCATCAGCATTTTAGGGCTGTGCAGCAGGCCAAAACTATATATTTTTGAAGTCATGGTTGACATTCATATGAAAAACATATGTGAAATTTAAGGATTATCTATTTATTCCACTACTTACATATTTAAAAAAATGCAATGAACAGTAATTTTTATTAAAGAGATTTTGTTCTTCCAACATGAATTACAGAGATGATAGCATGCCACTTACAAGAACCCAAAGAATATTTTTTTACAAAACATTATTTGACTATTCAAATTTCAAGTCATATTTGATTTTTAATAAAGAGATTATGACTGTTTACCAAGCTTAATTAAATTTAAAGAAAATTCTGGCCTATATCCAACCATTGATTGTTTAATTTGTGCGAGTGTCTTTTTTATTGCTGTTGCTAAATTTTATTTATGTAATGACATTTCTTAGCTGACATTTTAGATATATAAATTTGTGTTTGTATATTAATTGTATTGGCAACCATAATGCAATAACATTTGGAATGCATAAAATAAATTGGTTGATGTTAAATGATACTATGTGAAAGGTAACACATTGATCCAGTACAGATTACTTAATAGTAACAACAAAAACCAAAATTTAGTAATGAATGACATGTGATACTCAATTTCAAACAAATGTAAGTTGTAATTATTGCTATATAAAATGGTAGAAAACAATTTGCCATCTACAAAACTGTTTTTTTTAAAAATATATTTTAGATTGCCATTTCACCACCTATAGCAAAAATGTCATTGTCATATTGCCATGGTCAAATACTGAGTATTTCTGTCCAAAATACCTAACTACCCAGTGTGCCTGTAATTAATAGGATCATATCTAATTATCAGTATGGAACAGATTTTTTTTTACCTGTTTGAATGCTGAATTTTTTTTCTCCTAAATTTATCTTTAAGAAACATGGATAATTATAAATAAACTCTCCACACATAGATATCAAAAGAGTAACATTATAATGAATATAGCTTGTCTTATTTGTTGGGGATTCAGATGAGATTTTAAGACTTAACTTGTCAAGATGTAACGTAATCTGCATCTGTTTAGTTTTTAAACATCCTTATTTATTATAAGATTGACTGCACTTATTTATCCTATTGATTTACAGTGAGTACTTTCTTGTCAAAATAATAAGAAAACACATACAGCTTTACTCAAAGGAGGCAATATTTATTGTTTTTAAATTATGATTATGAGGATGAGTTACATAGAAATGTGGTGAGTGAAGACAATCATGTGATGTAGTCAGGGGGCAGCTATGTTAGTGTAAATGTGAATTAGGAAGTTTTGATACAAGAATACTTCTCTTTATCTATAAAATAATGTTTAAATCTACTGACAGTTGAGAAACAGATCTGTTGATGTTAAAATCATTTTAAATGTAACCACAAATTTGCAAAAAAATACAACATTAAAATAAAGAATCTACTTCTCTCCATGCTCATTTTGCTGAAATTATAAAAATTTTTAGATGAGATACATAATTATATTTCAAAAATAAAATACAGTTTTCCTATCAATATGTAATGTAATTCAATCCTTAAATACAGATGCTCCCCACCTTAAAAAAAAAGTTACGTTCGGAATGATTTTCATACCATGAATTTGTAAAATATTATTAGGTTCGATGTTGACTTTTCATATCTCCTAACCATGTTCGTGAGATAAAAGCTATAAATAACATAAAACAAACAATAAAAAAATAATAAAACAATAAATAATACATTTTAAATACAGCACATTATAAATAGAAAATTAAAAATAGATAAAGAGTTACTATGGAGGTACATACCTTGGATTGTTGTCTTTGAGGCATGTGTGGATGGGTGAAGAGGAGGTAGTTAGTAAGAGTTGCCGGGGTATTCCCACTGTTTACAATTCTCAATTTTTTGCAAATTGTGGGGCTCATTTGTGGTATTGCACTACACATCATGTAGACTCTTTCACTATGTTCCATTTGTTTATTTTATTTTCAACTCCAAACAAATTTCACTCTGAGGACAGGTTTGTTCATATTGGCAAAAGTTCAAAATTGAAAGTTCATAAGTTGGGGAGCATCTGTAATAGAAGAATCTCCTGTTAAAAAAAATTAACTTGCAGTAAATGTCTCAACATTTGAATGCTATTATTACTAATTTTATAAATGGATTGGACTTATGAATGCTTCCAGGGATTTATGAATGTTTGCTTGATGTTTTACTGGCATATAACAACATTGTTCATTATACCATTCATATACAGAAAAATGCATTAGTAATATCTGTGCAATTCTGCATTTAATATTTATATATTACTGTCGTAAGTTTTGACTGTAAGTAAAACCACACAGATTTCTTACTCAGATTGTGTCAACATACCAATCTAACTTGTGATACATCTTCAATTTTAAGAAATTGTAAGTCATAATTTTTATACAATCATGTCAAAGACAAATTAATTTGTCAATGACAAATTACTTTGTCAATGACAAATTACTTTGTCAATGACAAATTTTAAGTTTTCTAAATAGGTTGTTCAATATCATTTCAATTTTTAAATCACATCAATTTTTTTTTGTAGTTTTTTTTATCATAAAAACATCAAAATATTTGATTTTGGAGGGATGAAACCATATTTTTAAAAACATATGAAATTAAATTACTTTAAAATATATTCAGCCTGTATTTTATGTTTACAATTTTTAATTTAACTATAATTAACTTATGTGTTTGCTAGTCAATGTCACTAATGCAGATTAATGGCTCTAAAGTATAGAGAAGACTTTATATCTGCTTAAATGTAAGGAACTGGCAAATTAATACTTTTGAATTATTCCATTACAAACAGATAAGCAGGGATAAGAGCATTTTCATTTCACGGATAAATCATTAGAAAATTTCAACTGCCTTCAAACGTCTTAAAAATGATTTTTTGTTCTTTAAATGCAAAGAAAATTGTTACAAATAACTATTGTGAGGTCTGCATATTGTTTAAAGTAGACATTTTTTGAAAAAAAAATATCTATAGCACATAATAATATATTAACACATAATAATATATTAACAAGGTAAATGTTGAAGTTATGATTCAGGTTTTTTTTTTTAATGTCATCTTGACATTTTCAGTGTTGATTCAATCTACAATTGTTCAAATGTGACATTTTCTTGTGTTCAGTGTTGATTCAATCTACAAATGTTCATATTTGACATTTTCTTGTGAGCAGAGCTGTTGTGATGTAGAAGTAGTTGACAACCTGGAAATCCTCAAAACACCATTTAATTAGGAGCCTCATTAATGATTTTTTTTTCTACTAGTTTTTGGTCAGAAAAGTACCTCAGAACAGCAAAATTTGTTGGTAAGAAAATTTAGAATGACTGTGTGTATTCTTCAGAGAAATAAAATTGAACTTTTGATTTCTACTAAAATGCTGTTTTTGCAAAATGTTAAGCTTAATTTGACAATTGTATTATATGCATCTTACATGCTGAAAGAAATGAGAAAGTCAAACTTCGTCTTTCAACTTGAACTATTGAAAGGAATTAAATATTTCAAAAATTACTACCGAGGAGATAAATGCAAACAATGTGACTTTTTTTCTATCCTTGTTTTTCACTATTGAAGGCTAGTTAATATCACAATATATTTCCCTAAAAACAATGCTTATGCTGTTTAAAGAATGAATTTTGCATCAAATGTACCAAACCATCTTTCATAAAACATTCCTTTGGTGGAGGGAGGGAATTTTTCGTGAAAGTGTTGATTTGTAAAGTTCAAAATTTATTTCTAATATGCACAGCAAAACAGAAAGGTGTAGTTATACAATTAAGGGACCATGATGAAAGCAAAGAGAGTTCAGCCTTTTTGTTGTTTCTTTTTTTTTTCTTCACTGGTTCTCTGCAATATAAATGCCTCAGCTATTATCTCCGTTTGTTAGATGTAATTAGTTATCTAGATGCCACAGCTTTAAGAATGTGCCAGCAGAGACAATCTATTTAAAATTAATGTATGCACTACTTCTAAAGAGCATGTTTTGGAAAGGGTAACATAATTATTCAATTTCTTTTTTTTTTATTTACATATTTGTTTTTGTAAATTCACTTTTCATGTTTCTATATACCATGTGTGGTCTATTGATCTTTGTCATTTCTATTTAGAGCTTCCTATGCAATTTTAGATCTAAAGCAATTCATACCAATTGTTAGTTTGTAAATAAGAGTTATCTTTCATTCTTTTTTTATTTATTTGTTTCTTTAAGTTCTTCTTTTCACACTGTATGTTAACTTCTGAATAAATAATAATGCTTAAAACTGTTGATGAGCAGTAGCTCCATCAGAAATGAAGATAAAATTATTGTCAAAATTGTTTATATGAAAAAGAAATAAAATCTGTTTCCTTAAGACATTCTTTTCTTTAATAATTTTTTTTTAAAAAGTGGTTGCAAGTTTCATAAATCAATAGTTTCTAACAACTTTAGTTTCCGTCAGGACTAAGAGTCTGCCAATTCTGATCCAAATGTTTTTTTAAAAAACAACTCAAACTCATGTATTTTACATCATGCATGTATTTTGTATTGCAGAATAAACATAAAATTAATGAAAGGCATCATGAAATCTATTTTCCAGAGATACAGGCATAGGATTCAGTCTCTAATTAGACATAAATTCACTGCTTTAGATGTAACTTCGACACTATGATTGAGACATTCAAGTGGACAAAAGATTAACTAATACACTGGTAGTACCATTGATATAAACTATTATTTATAACATTATCAGTTAGTTACCAAAAGGAGACATCAAAACTTCACTTTAAACTCCAGCTCATTAACTTTTCCCAGCTTTGTTTTTAAGAACTAGCTCATCTATTTGAAGAAAAATATATTTTCTGCCCCATCATATGCACCTCTTTGAAGATTGCCACACCACCAGACTTTAATTTAGAAAAGGCTCTTAAATATAAGTCTGAGGCTGGGTGGGCAATGAAAAGAGGCAATAATTTGCAATTACAAACAAAAAAATACCTCAGTTTGCATCAGATGGCAAAACAAGAATTTATACTTTTTGAAAAAAAAAATGGACACATAAAATAATAGTATAATTAAGCAAATTCACTCAAAACAGATCAAAGCAAGAAATATAATTACAAAAGGAATAGTTTCAAGATAAACAATAAAACAAAAATTGGAAGAGGCCTTAGTATGAATGTTAAAAACAGGATTTTTTTTAAATTCACAAATTCTTAAGTTTATTTACGTTACAAGCAGTATTATGATATTATTTCATATTAAATTAGCAGTGTAACACATAAAATACTTTTTAAAAATAATAACAATTAAGAGCTTTTTAGTGATGACCACTCTGTTGGAGCTTCTTAGATAAGTACCCGTAAAAATAGAGTGTTCATTATATACGGATATTTACACATTCCATCAATGGAATGATACCCTAATAAATTGTGCAGTTTATCCATCAGCATTGGTAAGGACATATGATTTGAATTATAATGCAACATCAACAATCAGGAGAATAACTGACATCTTAAATATATTATGATCATATACAACTTTTTTTGAACAGCATCTCATCTTCACCAACTGTACCAAGCGGTCACATCAGAACATTTTTAAGAGTATTTTCAAAAAGCAAACTCACACAAAAGCAACCAAAAAAAAAATGAATCTCATGGTAAATAAAATATTTTGAAGAGGTTCGTTCATAAGTTAAAATTGATAGTGATCATAGGTTTATTCACTGTCACTGCCAGATTCACTGAGGGCCAAGTCATCATCTAAGACATCAAATTTCATATTACTGGAAGGGTGATGAGAATCTGTTATGAAAATTTGAAAGAAAAGACATTTTTAACAGCCGAAAATTCATCCTAAAAAAAAATTATGTGAAGTTTTTTAAAATTAAAATTCAAATACACCCAATAAATGCTCCTTAAAATATACTGTGTCTCAGGGGACAAATGTTTATCTTAAAATATCTTACTTGTATGGTGATTAGATGGCTTGACCACAGCTTCTACATCTTCATCTGAGCTGTCAGTTATTTCCCCAACTAATGCAATATCATCTGTTCCTAAGAAGGTAAAATCAAGATTTTTAGTTCATGAAGCAAATTTTGTTTACAAAATTAAATAGATATTCAGATCTATTTCAGTAATACTAATGTGAATAATTTCTTAAGTTTACCATACCTTTGGATGCTTCACTGTGTATAGGTGTAATTGAATAGTTATCCCCTTTGGGAGAAGAAGAAGATGCAATAATCTGTTTCTTGTCAACAGGAGTTACTCTCCCAGTAATATGTTGCATAGCTTTACTGCTACCATCCAATCTGAAATGATTATTTTACTATATTTTATCATTTTATCAACTATAGTTAACATAATTGATTTATTACAACATGTGAGTTAAGTCATAAATATAGCTTTAGACTTCCATTTTTATTTTCAGGGTTGTGAAGTCAAGAGTTTCACTACTCATTTTATTGTAAATTAAATAACAACAGAAGCATAAGGAAACCTTTTTTTTCAAATGTAAAACCAGGACATTAAAATTTTTACATTGAAAAAAAAAACATGACCCTGAAAGTATTTGGCGCCACAGGTGTCCGAAAATAAACAGTTATTTGTGACTACACTGAGAGCACTTCTGTCAGTGTGGCTAACTCAACATTTAAGATGCGCTTTTGTCTTTTGCCACCATGGGTGTCCCAAAATAAACAATTATTTGTGATTACATGGACTGCGCTTCTGTCAGTGAGCTGTCCTTTTGAAAAAAATATTTTTGTGACGCCAATTTGGCTTAATTGTATTTCTTTTAGTTGTGTAATTTAGTTATGCCTAGCATTGGATATCAGATATATACTCGATCTTTTGATAAATCAAAAATCATTTTTTTTTTAAAGTGTAGTCTTAAACTGTACTGTTTCGGATCACACAAAACCAGGACATAGGTTCAAAAACCATTCCTGTCCTTGTAAAATAAGTGGGAAAGGTCATAATGTAAATTAGATAGGGCATTGAAGTAGAGCCACCATACTTTCAGGATATCAGATCAAACATATAAGTGAATCTTGGCCAAATGGCATTTTAACAGCCTTCCCACTAATTGCAAATTCCTTAATAACAACAAAAAATATGGATCGTATACTTAATTTCAAGGTACAAGTTTAATTAAATAGTTAAGAATTTCTTAGCCAGAGAGTTTGATAGTCATTAAAATACAGTTTGCTTACCTGGTTTTCTTAACAGTTATTTTGCTAGTTAACTGTTCAAGAGTGAATGTCCCAGTATTGTGATCAATTATAAGGACACATTCTTTCATCACAGGCTGCTTATTTCCTTTGAATACAGTGTGGCTTATACCAGATCCCTAAAATCAAAATTATTAGAAAATAATAGAATTCATATTGTGTAGATGTATCATTATTTCGTCATTAAAAGTGCATCAATAAAAACAAAAGCACAGCTCTCCCAACTAAGGAATATATTATTATTATTATTATTACAGTGATCTGATATAGCGCAATACCCCAGCCTAGGGCTGGGCTCACAGCACTGCACATAAAAATATTAGCAAACATAATCATGACATTAAAAAATTACACACATTTATTTAATTAAAAAACAGCTGTATAATTTAAAGAGATGTGTCTTGAGTGTCGTTTTGAAGGCCTGAATGGTCAGTATATTTCGGATGTGTAGAGTAAGAGAATTCCATTGTTTGGGGGCACAGAAAGAGAAAGATCGTTCACCGTATATTTTAGTGCATGTCTTGGGAAAAGAAAGAATACATGTGTCTGCAAAGGAGCGAAGCTTTCGAAGGGGTGAATAGACAAAAAGAAGTTTGATTAGATAGGAAGGGCAGGAATCCGAGAAAAATTTGTGGCTGAGAACAGAGTTTGTAGCAATTTCAATATGTGCTAGTAAAGGGAGCCAATGAAGTGAGTGGAGTAGTGGAGTGATGTTTTTTTTCCTTTAGCTTAGCAGCCGAGTTTTGAACCTTTTGTAGTTTTTCTATGAAATGTTTTGGTGAACCTGACAGAAGAAAAAGTTGAAATAGTCAAGATGAGAGAGAACAAGAGCACAGACTAGGGTTTTGTTGCGCTAAGTGTGAGGTAGTGGAGGATGGAGCTGATCTGACGGATAGCGGTGTATGAGAATGATAAATGTGAGAGATATGATCACATTGGCACAAGGTGGGTAGTAAAAAATGTTGGACAGACTTAGTGGCCTGTTTTATATTATCATAACATTACAGGGAATATTTAAATTACATGTTCTTGGCAGTTCTTCATTAATTTAAAAACAATGAAGGAAAGAAAAAAAAGACTGGCTATTAATGGAGCTCAGATTTTAAAAAAGTAGTTCCAATAAGTTATGTTAGAAATGAAAATTCCTTACCTCCACATGAGGAACAGTAACTGTCACCTGATTCCCTTTACCAACCTCAACACATGCCTCCTTGTTGGTGTCGACTGAAGCAGGCTTAAAGTCATCTAAATGTAGATTTTTAAAGATATTTCAATAGACCTATATTTTATCCCAAGTACACTTCGTACAATATATACTACTCTATTACATTACAAAAATTGCAATAGCCATTGTTAGAAAGCTTTAATAAAGTATAAGAAACAGATATAGTGGGGGCTACATAATAAGACTTAAATCACATTTGCATATGACTATTACTACTACTTATCCTCTAGTACACTCCATTTTTAAACTTCATATAAAACAAATCTTTTGTTATTTATTTTCCTCATCAATTAGCAAATAAGTCCAATGGCGTACTAAGTAGGATTAGCATTTTTGACATAATGATCATCTTAAATCTTAATTTTAGAGTAATTAAAACTAATTAACTAGCCTCTTATTTAAAAATCAAATAAAACAACTCTAAAATTTAAAATACTCTTGATATTGTGTCAGCAGAATGTTTCTTAAATATTCCTTGTTTTGAGGCTGGTACTTAATTTACGCCCTGGTTTAACCTAATTAATACTAAGTCTTAAACTTAAAAACTATATAATTTAGTAACTATACTATATATTATATATAGTATTATTTACTATAACATGCCATATATTATAGGCGGTGTCTACATGTCCGTCGACTGGAAAAATGGTGCGGGAGATATTCTGCCAGCAGGCATGTCACATGACTGCCGGACGAATAGATTGTGTTATTATTCTGGCAGACATGTCATGTGACAAGAGGTTGCTGGCAAAATTTAAAAAAAAAAAAAAAAAGTCTCGTTATCTTGGTTTAAATATCTTAAAAAGGTCAACCTAATAGCCTAACAGCAGGCATGTCCAATGAATGGCGGACGAATAGATTGTGTTATTATTCTGGCAGACATGTCATTTGACAAGAGGTTGCTGGAAAAATTTAAAAAAAAAAAAAAAAAGTCTCGTTATCTTGGTTTAAATATCTTAAAAAGGTCAACCTAATAGCCTAAATTTAAAATATGAACCAAAGAAAATAAGATCAATACTTGCCAGTTGAATGTCAATAGATCTATCCAAATAGTGTCAAAAAAGTTTTATTTTAGGCTATTAATATTGCGTGAGAAGTAGGCTTCCCCAACAGTACAGCACTCAACATTGGCCTATATTAAGATATAGGGTCTATTTCTATTTGTGAACTTTGGACATCCCCGCCTTAATTATTTATCACCCTCACAATCATTTTTGTCCTTTCTCTCTTGCTTTCAGTATTTCTTCCTTCTAGTATGCATTGCGCCATTGCTCCCCCCCCCCCCACTTACTTATTTCTTGAAATAAAGTGTATACTCGTTGCCCCCCTCGCCTCCCATGCATCTCCGACGCCAGTTTAAGATAGATCATTAGTGGTCAAGTGACTAGACTGACAAACAGTCAAACAGATATCATGCCCAACTTTGATACGGCAGTCGTGTGACCTGGTCGCCGGATGAATATCTCGAGAATTATTCATCCGGTCGCCGGACCTGTAGACACTTCATATATTATATGGCATATAGTATAGTATAGTCACATTCTTCATACAGTCATGCTGAGTATACAGTATAATTTTAATTTATAGTATAATAGAAATAGAAGCCTATACTATTAAGTTGCCTAGTTGTCTGTCCAAGTCCAATGGATGTGTGTAGAAGAGCAAGATTATTAATCTAGGTAGCTACATTATAACAATAACATGCTCTACTCTATATTTAGCCTAGTTACTAGTTACAGTAAAAAATGTACACTTACTTGACATCTTAAAAGTTATTTTACTGTACTCTGCACTTAATTTTATTTTTTGTATCACCCATATTATTTTTTATATAACTTTCAATAAATGAAAATGAGCACCTAATTATTATTTAAAACAATTATAACTTTTAATAGTAAAACGAAGGGTAAAACGATACTATCTGTTGCACAAGTTAATTTATTATGATTGTCCTAGCCTTAACCCAAAGTAATATTTATTTGTAACTTAAGTACTTAAACTTTACTTACATCGTATGGTATGAAATCCTACTTTCGAGTGAGTATCGAAGCTGTTTCCCAATTTTAATTCATGAATATCATTGTCAACTGGCAAAGACATCACTATGCGACAATAATACAAAATTAAATATACCTTATATCAGAAAAAAATCTAAATTTAAAACAATAATAACATGTATTATTTGTTCAACGCGTTTTCGTTAAAGGCCCATATTGTTATCTCCGACAGCTGGTACGATGGCCAAAAAATACATATCAGAACATTAACACACTGTAAGTAGCTCTTCGGTGTAAAGAGTTTAGAAAGATCAAAGTATCAGTTGAATTTTGGCCAAGCTGCCAGTGAAAGTGTATCAAAATTATTTATATATAATATATTTGAATTTGATGTACCAGTAGTTGAAATTCCCTTACATACACGTACAAAATATAAATCCAAACACAATAAAAAAATAGAAAATAGACATTAATAAACAAATTTTTATTGGAAATTTTTCCAAAATTAATAAGAAACCATGTTAAAAGATCGTTAGAATAATAATCACACCCCATGATTATGATTATGAGCACGGGCGCTTTGAATTTGATTTGGGGAAGTGGGGCTGGTTAAAATTATAACCTAATAAAAAGACTTTATCATTGCCATTTCAATAACATGTTAGTATTAGGCTTATTTAATAGATTAATTATTTGATGTAACCTAAATGATTATACATTTTATTTAAAATAAAAGTTTTAATTAATTTAAATTAGGAATAAATAATGTATGTAGGTTATGTATTTTAATGAGATACTTAATATAAATTCCTTTGACAAATGCTATATCAAGATCAGCCCATAAAGCTGAGATGACTATGTTCACCCGATTCACCTCTCTACTAAAAAAGCGTTTGCATAAATAATAATTTTCTACAATCTATTCAGCCTAATACCTGGCACACATTGTCAAAGCTTAGGTCAAAGTTCAAACAACAAAGTAATAACAATTTTATTATTTTTGTTTGTTTGGATTTTAATTTTATAATTTAGTAAGACAGTTAAGTTCTTTTTAATGAAGTTGACGTTCAATCGATACAGTAATAACCGCAATTCATGTTCAATGTTATTAAACAGTAACTATTTAAAATTCACGTTTTATCATTTATCATACAAATCAATTTAATGTTTAATTTTTTTTAAAAATAGTTTAGTGAGTATAGTCATAGTCCCCGGTATGTATTACTATCATATAATAAAATAATATATATAAAAGTGAATGTTTGTGGCGGGCGGGCGGTGTTTGTTCCACAAAGGCTTTTACATGGACTACCCTATACTATACTCTGCCTATACTATTACCAGAGGCGTAGCGAGGGGGGACAGATGTCCCCGGGCGCCAGCTAGTTAGGGGCGCCAATATGTGCTTTGATATTATTTTATTGTTAAAAATAAGGGGTTTGAGAGTTGATAAAAAGAAAAAGGGGCGCTTTAAAATGGATCTTGGCCGCGAATCTTGTCTCCGGGCGCCAAACACCCTCGCTACGCCTCTGACTATTACCATTGCTCTATCTATAATATAATATATAATTATAATTATAATATAATTACCCAACGGTGATGCACCATCGTCTCACGAGACGGAAGGATGCCGATTATAATATAATTATAATTGATTGGATATTTATATAGCGCTGGTATCCATGCTACTTTAGCATGCTCACTGCGCTCTGGTTTTCTTAAATCTATTTAAACAAAAAAGTTTTTAAATTAAATGTTTCTTACTTAAACTTAAATTATTTTTTATCATTTTCAATTCCCCTCAAAGATTGGGGCAAACTGTTGCATAATTTTGGCACTTTCGCTTCAAAAGAGCGCAGTCCGTAAGACATTTTTCTGTACTGTTTTCATCCACACTGGGAATTTTCAGTAAGGACTATGTTGAATACCGCAGGTTCTTTAAGGATACATGTTTATAAATCAGTTCTTTAAGATATTCTGGTGCAGAGCCTTCTATGCAGCTGTACACCAGGGACAGAATTTTGTAGTTGATGCGCTCACTCACAGGAACCTAATGGAGATCTCGTAGAACTGTTTTGATGTGGTCAGATTTCTTTATCCTCGATACAATGCGTGCTGCAGTATTTTGTACCTTCTGGAGTCTCTGAATTTGGTTCTGAGGTAAACCCTACAAACAACTGTTACAGTAATCTAATCTTGACTGGATTAGAGTTACTGCTACAGCATTGGCTGTTCTCTTATTATGATAATCTAGCAGTGAATTATTGTTGCTACTTCATAAATATGTGTTTTCAGCTAAAGTGAAGAGATAGCACCCTGACGTCATTTGCGTATTTTGTCCCTGGTTCCGATAGGGTCAAAACCATAGTTAGCGATAAGTTTAGGGTTTAGGTTAGGCTTAGGGATAGATTTAGGGTTCAGGTTAGGTTTAGGGACAAATTTAAGACATAAGTTCGTGGGTCACAGCAACCAAGATGGCAGCCGTGGTAAAAAAAAATGCGGTGCTATCTCTTCACATTTACCATGTTTTCCTATGGCTATGGTCTTAGGCAGGCGACCTCTGTGTAAGTGTAAGGGGCCAAAGGGGTGGCGACCCACAGGTTGAGAACCACTGCTCTATATTATTATATATAGTCTATATAATATATATTATATAATGAAATATTAATAATATACCAGCCGCAATTGATAACAGTAACACTACAGTACAGGGACTGTCGCGTAGCACTGTTCAGCCACTCTAGTCCTAGCAATGATTCATCTAGTTTGTGGTGCTTGAGTTTCTTCACTTCACCCGATTCCTTTTCGTAAATTGTGTAAATTGTAAAGTTAATGATAATGTTTGTATTCTGTACTAACATACACATTCTGGTTAAATCTTGATCTTACACTCTTATACTACTTATTCATATTCTTAAACCAGTATTACTAGTACATTGGCAATCAATTCCATATGTTGGGCTGTGCCATATAACATCGTTTTCTGGTAAATGACTCTCCCGCCACCCTGTACGGTATTGAGCCAAAGGTTGCAGTATATGGTAGCTATGGTCCTTGTGTTAAAGTGTCAATAATTTTAAGGAGGGATATCTGCATACCTTATGCTCAATTAAAAATGAATGATCTATTTTTTATATAAGTCTAAATGTAAGGCTGTTCAAATCAATGATCATTGGTATTCTTTCGCTCAAGGCTTCCCCCACCCCCTTCCCCCTTTCACCCTCACCCTGCTCCCCTCAATCTCCAGAGACGGGATTTGAACTAAACACGCAAAACTCGAACCCTGTTGATGACCAAACCAGAACCCTATGGACCATGGACAACCAAATCCAAATTACAGTTATGCTGCTCCCATGCTTCTACTTTGATGCCACTCTCTTCTATCAGCTGGTACATAATTTCTATTAACGGTACCTAGTAAATTAGATGGGTCAGTGACTATAATGAATACATTCCTTTAAACATGGTACCATCCCATCAACCTCCCTTTTTAATATTGCCGGAGCTTGGAGCGGAACTGACAAAAATGTGTGCTTGCTCCTAAACCCTGAATCAAATGAATGGGTTACAGGTGACAACATTTAGATAATGCAAGATGTGTGTGGATGGTGAGGGGGCAGTTTACCTCATATAATTATAATAATTCTACAAGATAAACAAAAAACATTTGACTTGCCCCAGTAGAACGAAAGTGAGGAAAGATATGATAGAAAAATTAAACTGCATTTGTTATTTTACAGCAGGTGTGTGGGGACTTATTATTATTTATAAGCCTATCTTGGATCCATCAAGATAAACTGTTTTTGCTCAGAGGGCAGCATAGAATTTCTTTGGTTTTTTTGTTGTTTTTTTTTGAGTTTCTTCTTCTTCTATATCTTAAGGGCCCACGATCAATTTATTGATCATTTTGGCTCCTATGCATGTAGATGGGATTTGCAATGTTTCTGTTACTGGTGTTGAGGAGGAAATCATGCACTAAGGGTTTGAAGGCTTGAGGCAATAGACACAAATGTGTCTAGTGTTGTCGCCTCAACTGTTCCTTTTGAAAGTTTTATATAAGGTGGGCTTCAAAATGTCATTTTGAGTTCAATTTGAAAATAAGCAGGGGATAATTGTTTTAGATTGCTATGATTATAGTATTATTATAACAGGTGGAAAATTGCTTGCTCTATGAATATTAATTTCAAAGGCTTTTACAAATGTTTTCATAATTTTTTTCATTTTGCAAAAATATTCCAATTTGCCTGAAGATCTTGCACTTGCAGTAACTTTAAATGTTTAATCAGGCCTCATCTGGTCCACTGGCGTTTGGGGTGCCCACCCCTGTTTTACAGTGTGACTTAACTTAATTGTAAAAAACCTAAACTGGTTTAAAAACAAAACTGGTTTGCCAAAAAAAAATGGTATTACATTTTTTACATCTCTAGTTATTACAGAACTGAATCGAACCCAAACTTAAATTGTTACCCAACTGAACCTAAACTTAAGCTGTTACGGAAAACAGAATTCCAACTTAAGCTGTTACGGAAAACAGAATTCCAACTTAAGCTGTTACCAAACCAGAACTAAAGCTGTTACTGAACCAAACCAAACATGAACTTATGTTGCTAATAAACCGATCCTGAACTTCTAAAGAGCTGTTTGAGTTTGATTCCCATCTGTACCTAAGGCCTATGGGCCTATGAAATATAGTGCCATAACCTACACTAGTTTAAAAAGGGTGGACTACTATCAGGTTGAAATATAGAAATTATAATAGAGGTAGGGGAGAACCTGAAAAAAAAGAAGAAACAAAACAACTAATATGTCTGCAATAAACCTTTATGAGCAAACAAACCCATACAAATAGACTAGAGGATGAAAAATTAATACCCGGTAGGTGAAAAAAATGATACCTATACTATTTGGCAAGTAAGTGTATAGTAAGTAGGCTGTCATACAAACTAAGTAGTTACTTAGTAGGCTAGTACAAGGCCTGTAGTATTGTAATATAAAAATATTTTAGAAGAAAATAAAGTTCTTATTTTTGTTCTACTTAATTAAGACTATAAGTTAGACAAAAAGTAAATGCAAAGTATTTGTCAAATAGTACCGGTATGCCATATTAGGATTTACAATTTTTTTTATGGATATTGGCATATTGATGATAAATTTTTTTTTTTATAGGGGTACTCATAGGTTACTGAAGCAGTTGTAAAGAGAATTAATTCAGCTTAAATATTATATAGTGCTTTAACTTTAACCTATTAAGTTACCTATCAGTTACTATGAATCTTGTATCATAACTTCACAAAGTCCATCCAAGTCTTCATAAGGAATGTTCAAATGATATGATAGCACAATGAGGGCAGTGACCCAAAGAATATTGAGAACCACTGATCGAAACCATTAAATTCTTATAAACCAAAATCATTTATGACTATTTCCTCCCAAAATCACCCAAAGTTGACAGTTTTACACTTAATGAACTTATTTATTGCACTGAAAATTTTTCTTATAGGATTAAATTGACCCCCCTCCCCCATGAATCTCTATTTGCGAACCCTCCACAAAGGAGGAGAGGTGCCATGAAGAGGCAGTTTCCTGTGACCTCCTGCCACCTGAGGAGTAGTAGTAGTCCTGTGTTTTAGCCGATGCAGATAGGAATCTTCTTCTTCTATATCTTATGGGCCCACGATCAATTTATTGATCATTTTGGCTCCTATGCATGTAGATGGGATTTGCAATGTTTTATTGCAAAAGTTTTCTCAGTGCTGTTAACCATAATGATCCTATTAATTTTTAATTCTAAAGCAGTCATGGCCCCTAAGTACCTTACATATTAACCTAGTAACAGGGATAAAACAGTTGTCAAGTCAACCCGCACTCAACAGGGGTTCTTTTTTTGTCATTGATTATCACCTTTGTTAGCTATGGTCCTTAAGCGGCACTGTAATCATGTGCCCTAGTTTGCCTATTGGATTATACTAAGTTATTGATCTGGTGTGGAAGGATAAGCAGGTTGGTACCCCTGCAAGTTTCCTAAGCCTGGAGGACTTCTTCCACCTTAGCCACAGGCTGCCATGGGACAGGCTGCAAATGGGGCAGGGGGATAATTTTTGTACTAAGCGACTTAAATATTTTTATTTATCTACTGATTTGGTTGCATTTTACAATTTAAAAAATGGTCAAGATAATTAAGAAGGACTAAACTTAAACAGTTGATGTAATCACCTCTTATTTTTTTAAATTAGTTAATGCTGAACTTTTCTGCTTTCTGGTATTTAAAAGTAAATCAATAATATAAATGAATCAGTAATACTTACTATTGTAGATCCTCAGTTAAAAAAGGACATGGCTCTTAAAGGTATTAAAGTTATAGAATTGGCTGGACTTGCACCAGTGCCATTTTGTGGTATGATACTCTCTGACTTTGGAGCAAGAGTTATTAGAATAGACAGAGTGAGTAAATTTTTTATTTATCATAAAGATCAATATTGCCTTCATCTGTATTATAACCATATATGTGTTTTGAAGTCTTTTATTTAAATGATTATTGTTATAACCTTTATGAAAATATAATTTTATACCTTATTTTAAAAATTTAAAAGATAAACTTTTTTTTTTTATATATAATTATCAAATGGCTTTAAATTTTTTTTGCAAAGGGTATAAAACGTCCAAAAAAAATTATGATGCTCACCATTTCATCTTAATGAATGTAAATGTCATCATTCTCCTAGGGCAGGTCAGCACAACTCAAAATGTAAGGTGGGCCGTATTACTTTATAAAAAACTTGTGTGGGCCGAAAGATAATAGGACGGGGGGGGGGAGTTAT
This sequence comes from Lymnaea stagnalis, assembly GCA_964033795.1. Taxonomy (NCBI): domain Eukaryota; kingdom Metazoa; phylum Mollusca; class Gastropoda; family Lymnaeidae; genus Lymnaea; species Lymnaea stagnalis. Next base: position 1,866,746 of record CAXITT010000038.1, read on the forward strand.
TAAGAAAATAGTACCAGTAATAATAAAGAATATTTCATTATTTCGCGGGCCGCAAAGTGGGTGCTTGCAAGCCGCAGGCCATATGTTGTGCAGGCCTGTCCTAGAGGATTTGGGAAAAGTGTAGGTAGGGGAGTGTTCGGGAATAGTCTTTGTAACGATAGGTGTCAAGAGTATCTAAATTTTGTGGCATATTGTGACTATGGACAGAGGGGTGTTAAAAAATCAGCCAAAATATGATGATATTGATGGCCCCTAAGTCTCAGTATAATTACTTTTATTCAACAAAGTACCTGCTTTAGATTATATATTACTTAAATTTAGCTTTGCTAAATCAGTAAAGAGTGTGACATTGTCATTTGCCAGTCAATATAATTGTTGAAAAGCCAAAACTTATTACTTCAGTACAGCTGGGAATAATATTTATATATATTTGCTTCAGTTACATGCCCCAAATATAGATAGTATGGGTCGTGGAAAGGAATCTGTCAGTATTGACATGAAAAAGAAAGCTGGACAAAATGCAGTAAAGAGGTTATGTTTGGCAGCTGATGTGCTCATTGAACCTTTCCGACCAGGTTAGTTAGTTTTATTATTTCTGCTTTAGTAGGCTTGCAATGCAGGTTGATTGACAAGCATTCTTATGAGGTGGTCAAAGCCAATTAATTTGCTTTTGAGCCATACTCTGGCTGATTTGTATGGCATCAACAATTTGTCATTTTTCCTGACTATACTAGTTTTTAAAATCCTTTTTATATCAATATCATTCATTTATTTAATGAGTTATATAAATCTCAATGTCAATAATAAATAACCTGTAATTTTGCTCTATATCAATAGAGTTAAGAATTAATTTATGTAGGCAATTTTTATTAAAAAGGGCTATCATCAAACTAAACAAAAATCATCATAATCATCCAATATTTTTTACATATATATATTTACACCAGGAAGCAATGATATAAAAAAAGTGGGTAACATTTTGCTCTTTTTTTCCCTCTCTCTGTCTTTAAATTTCATCCTTTTTTAGCTGTAAAATTTGAATTTTATCATCTTAAATCTTTTGTAAAATTAAACCTTATTTAGAGAATCAGTATCTAAGACATTTTATTTTAAAATATAATTTTTCTTTTTTCTTCTTGAATTTAGGTGTTATGGAAAAACTAGGACTCGGTCCTGATGTCCTGACCACAAATAACCCTAGGCTCATCTATGCTCGATTAACTGGATATGGTCAAAAAGGGCCATTATCCCACAAAGCAGGCCATGACATTAATTATATTGCAATATCTGGTATGTATTAAATTCTTTTTTTCTATTTGAAACTGACAAAATAATATTATAAAGCTTAGTGGCTTAGTTTTATGCTTAGCTTCAGCAATATTCCAGAAAAACAATGCTTACATACATGAAGGCAATTTTTTTTAAATTTAAACTCTCTTCTCTTTGAACTTATTTACTTATTTAAGTTCATGTATACTAAATATAAAATATTATTTTAGCTCACACATTTGAATGAAAAAAATGTTATCTCATTTTATTTCAGGTCTGTTGTCGAAACTAGGGAGAAAAAATGAACCCCCATTTCCACCAGTGAATTTAGCTGCAGATTTTGGAGGAGGTGGTCTTATTTGTGCACTTGGGATTGTAATGGCTCTATATGAACGAAATTTATCTGGCTTGGGTCAAGTTATTGATGCTAATATGGTTGAAGGCTCTGCCTATTTAGGTAATTAAAATTTGCTTTTCCCTGGGTATTCAATAAATTGATTGGATTTTCCATAATGGAAAAATCAAAATAGTTCTTTTCACTTTCTGATAAATTTACCTGGTTATATAAAAGAAAATTTTCTTGTACTAATTAATAATAAACAAAAATAAAATAATTTTTTATATGAGATGAATATCACAGAAAGTGTCAACCTGTTCTATTCTAAACATTTCATTAACATAACTTGTCATAACCGGAACAACTAATTTTGCAAGCCTTATTTAATTTATATCTCTTTTGTGTTTTAATCCTGGCAAAAAAGTATAATGGTTAAAGTTAAAAAAGGGATTTTAAATAGAAATTTATCAGCCATTTCAATTAATCACTTATTTACTGAGTGCACAAACAGTATTAATTATTAAAAAATCAATGTGATTTTTCAATGATTCAGAAAAACTGCTAATTTTTATTTTATATCATAACCACGTTAGCACAATTGTTTTACATAAGTTTAAACTAAAAAACTGTTTGTTTTTAAATTATATTATTTTGTTTGTAATATCAGTACCGGTATTATTTGTCTGAAAATATACTTATTCATAAATTTAATACATGTTAGGTATATTACTAATAAATTAAGTTTTTATTCTAAATTAAAACCTTAAGTCTGTATGTTTGACTGTAACATCATAAAATTAAATAAATTGAAAACATTTTCCAGCGAGCTGGCTGGATGGCACAGCACATTATTTTCCAAAACAAAGAGGGGACAATATTTTAGATGGAGGAGCTGCATTTTATAACACATACGAAACGCAAGATGGTAAATATATGGCTGTTGGATCTTTAGAGCACAAATTTTATGAAGAGCTTCTGAAAGGTAATACATTTTTTCAACATTAATACTCATTTAAAACTCTATTTCATATTGAGATTAGATTAATAATTCATTGAGATTTTGTCTGTTCTCTTATAAATGGGGTCAGGTCATATAAAGAACATTCCTTTACTTTTATAATTAACTTTGCATCTGATCTTTTCTTGTTAACTTCATTATTAACTAAGTCTTAACTATGCAATTATAATTTGGGTGGGTTTCCTATTAGAATCCACAATGCATGTGACAAAACTACCCTATTCACAATTTTTTAATTGTCACAAAAGTTGCAAACATTGAGATCACTGAAACAGAATAATAATATTATATACACAAACACAATTTTAAAAATCATTTATGTTTTAGTTTATATTCCATTAAATCAAATTTAAAGAATATGGAGATCACATAATTTTAGGACAGAATCTATTAAAAAAATAACAGTAAAATCAGGCAATCACTTATCATTACTGGAATTGTGATGAGTACCACTTTACCACTTAGAAAAAAAAAAGAAATGGGAAATGAATATGATGTCTTAGATGGCTTTTAACTGGGCTATTAGCTTCTGAAATGATTTTTATGACCTTTTTTTAGGTTTGGGCTTGAATCCATCAGCTGTTTCACAATCTGGTAACCAAGAACAACAAAAAGAACTCTTTGCCAGCATCTTCCTCACTAAAACAAGAGATCAGTGGACTGAAATATTCAATGAATTGGATGCTTGTGTTACACCCGTTCTCACAGCAGAGGAAGCATCTCATCACCCCCATAATGAAGAAAAGGGAACGTTCCAGAGAGCCTCCAAACCAAAACTCATGGCAAGTCCTGCACCAAGACTAAACAGAACACCAGAAATTAGACACCCCAGGCCTCTCCCTGAAATAGGCCAACACACCGTTGATGTTTTATTAGAATTTGGATTTTCTCAGTTAGAACTCAAGGAACTTGTAAAATCAGGTGCAATTGTGGAACAAGGAAAACTTTAAAATATAGTTAAAATTTCTTAAATAAGATAAATAAAAGGCGTTAACATATTGTGCAATGCATTTTGGATTATCTGTTTTTCCTAATTATTGATTTGTCTTATATTAAAATTGTATATAGTTTAAACTTGAATTAATTGCTCAAAGCTCATTTACCCAGACATATTTCATTATCATATAACCCTTGAAAATAAATTAATAAATAATTTATCAACATTTAATAATTGAATTCTTTGTTATTACCACCATGCTATATTTAAAAGCTATAACTTATTTAATTAAAATATCACTTGAGTCAAGACTTTTACCCTGTCATTCTTCATTGTTATGTCATGTGCGTCCTTGGATAGTGGAATGTGTTTTTTTATTATGAGGTATACTACCCCACAGGTAGCCCTACAGTATTTCTTTTATTATAAATTTTCTAGGTTTTTTAAGTGATGTTAAAGTTGTCTCATATTCAGAAGATTATTTTTATTACATGGAGTATAAGAGGGTTATTCTCTGGATGTATTGAGTAGGATTTCTTCCATTTTGTAGGACCTATGCAGGCTAGTTTAGACAGTTAGGTTGTAAGGGTTGCCCATCACTAAAACAATTTTATATTAAGTAGCCTCAATTTTAGACTGGTGTAACTTGAGTTTTCTAACAAAAGTGTTTTTGTCTTTCACACCCCCAATTGGATCTAACTGGATCTATCTATGTATATTAGTATATTTTGTTCATCCTTTGTTTCAGTAATCAAGTATTCAACTGAGAGTGATCTAAATTATTGAAAATTCCTTTAGCATTTATAAAAATATGTTTAAAATTTAAATGAAGTTTAAAGTTGTTCTAATTTATTATAGAATAGAATCTCACAAGTATTTAATAAATATATTTGCTAAAATGAACGGTATGACAAGTAGGCCTACTGGTAATTGGTCTTAATTAAGCAAATAAGGATAAGACAATTAAAGATCATGATATCATTTTTATTGAATATACCACTTAATTTTACTTAATAAGAGCTCCTAAAACTAGGTAAGATGTTTAATAAATTACACTGGGCCTAGATAAGTCTAAATGTCATTTTATCACAAACTCAAACATTTCTAATTCCTGTGACTCGTGACTGTGACACTCAAACTCAGGAGTGTTAAATAATGATCGTGCAAATCAATTTGACATGACATGTTACTAAGAAAAGTCACCCTAAAAAAATCTAAACAAACATTCTCAATCGTTTTATTCTAGTACTAGGTTATTTGAATATTTTTTTTCATCCAAATATTGCTATTTTATAAATTATATATTAATATAATATAATACAAGTTTTATAGTTTTATTTATAATGCATTGAATAATGAGGGATGTCACGTAATTACACATTATTCATTATATTACACTTACACCGTAAGTTGGCGTAAGTTTTCTTCTTTTCAAAATATTCCAAACGATTTCAACTTAAGAAGCGTTTTTACAAAATTGCCTTCTAACAACTTTATTTTTTAATGATCTGGGTTCAATTTAATTAGTTGCGGTCATACGTGCGTAAATACGAAACTGAGTTTCTTTAACTTAGCAATTTATTGTGTTGTTAAAATGCGACACGGAAGTGGTTCTTGTTAACTCACTCTATCGAGCCTATCGATCGATGGGGTTTGTCTTTGTAAGCCTTCGTCTCGATTGTTGACTGGATGCACACATCATGCATCATGAGCATAGACTCATAGAGGATTTTACTGAATATAGTGTTCTTACCGATGAGTGATATATCTATGGAAAGTACCAGAAGTGTGTTGTTCTTGCTGTTGCTGCTATCTCAGACACTGTCAGCAAATGCATCAAGGAAAGGTACTGTACTCGCTTAACTCAGTGTTAGTGTTAGTACTGTTAGTGTTAAGAAACTGCACTACTACTAAGCCTAAGCTAAGTCAGTATAATTAGCTCATAACTGAGCTAGGCCACTTCAGTATATGACATTACTGATGATTAAAAATTCATATTACTTGAATGTGTAGGTTACTATTAAGTCTACAATTACCAAGGAATCATTTTTTGTTTGGGCCCACTATCGCCTCGCCTAACTTAACTACTATGACTATGATGAGTATCGTCTAGAGTTATTATTTATTAGTCTATCTATACCTATATTTAAAAACAGGATCATAAAAATATATTTTAATCATAAAAAGAAATGCAAAAACAGTGTTTTCTTTCTTTGATCTTTGTAAATGAATAATCTTAGTGATGTTGATAGTCAGTCTGACTCTGATAAAAAAAAAAAAAAGGAATTCCTGTATACAATCAATGAATCATAAATGCAATGGTCCAAGAACAACATTTTTAAAGAATCAAAAATACATGTTAAGTAGCCTAATATAAAATAATTGTTCTTAAAAAATATATTTTAATAATAAAAAGAAATGCAAAAACAGTGTTTTTTTTTTTTGATCTTTGTAAATAAATAATCTAATAGATGTTGATAGTCAGTCTGACTCTAAAAAAAAAAAAAAAAAAAGGAATTCCTGTATACAATCAATGAATCATAAATGCAATGGTCCAAGAACAACATTTTTAAAGAATCAAAAATACATGTTAAGTAGCCTAATATAAAATAATTGTTCTTGATCTTTTTGATACATACATTACACACTCATACACTATTTTGGAGATTTTTTAGAACAATTATTTATGTTCAATGAAGAAAGTAGCCAGTTAATAGTACTGTATGAAATTAGTAAGTGCACAAATCATCTCTGAACCACATTATTATCTACCATCAAGTGACAATTTAATGCCATATCAACCAGGGTTGAGATGATTTAGATCAAATGATTTAAATCATTAATTTAACCCACGAACTGTGGCATAGATCATTCTGTAGTGTGGGAGCTTTTCAGAGCTTTTTGAGTGCCTTTAGAAATAGCATTAAATGACACAGAAATACTGATACAAGACCCCAATAATTATATGTTTTTAGAAAGGTAAATGGATGGGAATAACGTTGCCTATATTGCCCACCCATAAAAAAAATTGTGCTCAGTGTCCTTGACCTCAGGAGTGCTCCAGAAAAAAAATCAACAAAATGTATTGCTTTCAAGTGCTCATAAAATCATTAATTTTTATAAATTCCATTAAAATGATATACAAATGTGGTAGCCAATTCATTTATCTTTCAGAAAATGTATAGTTTGCTAAGGTTTCGATTACATTTAAAAGCCTCTGAAAGCAATTTTAGTAATTTTAGGTCATTTATTACTATAAAAAAAATATGAAACTGGGACCGCAGTTAAAACCAAGTACAACATGAAAAATCTCAGGCAAAAAAGTTATTATTGACTAGAAAACATTTAAAAAGGAACTGTGGCACTGATTTGGGTTGTTTAACTATAAAATTTATTAGTTCTGATCTATAATCTATAGCTTCTGTGACTGCCCAATCTCCGGGCCTGGCTCGAAGTCTAATAGTAGGCCTACTTCAGTATTACTAAGACTAGTATTAGATTCATTAGAAGAAGAATCTGAAATGAGATCGTCATGGGGAATGTAAAAATCATCAACAGTATCACTTAAATCCTCTCCTAAAAGGCTTTCAAAAATATTTCTATTAGTTCTTGTACTAAAGGCCAGCCATGCCTTTAGCTGCGATATAAAATTCCGATCAAAATCTACTTATTGTTCAGTTATCAACAAGCAGCTGGACCCTGAACATGATATAATTATTAATAAAAGGAAGTGGCTATGGTTCCGGTTAAATATTAGATTGGAAGTCGGACCGTGTTTTTATCGGCAGATTTTTCAGCCGCCACAGTACAGAACGAAAATATGGACATTTTTTTTTTGGCCGACCACAGTCCGAGGGTTAAATTGGATACATAAAAATCATGATTTAATTTTAAAAATTATTTTTACTTATGCTATTTTTATCTATCTATTTATTTTTTAAGGCACTTTCTATAAAGGAATCATGTTACTTTTAATGCATGATTAATCACATAATATATTATTTCTTAATATATAATTATGATGAGAAATTGCCTTGAGATTGAGAGAGCAAGAGAATCAAGAAGGATTTGGTGAAATCGAATAAGTTTGATAGCGATCGTTTGAAAGTCTGAAACTGATTTGAAATTCTTATTCATATTGATAGAGACTGTATTATTAAGACTATGACTGTTGTTGATTACTGGTATAAGTTTTTTTTTAAATTTGGGGTTATTATTTGTTATTTCATTATCATTTTAATTGGAATACAATGAGAAATTTTAAGTTAGGTGAAAAATTTGAAAATATTTAAATCCTTACGGTAAAAGCCAATTTTATAAATTAATATTAACTACATAATAATATTTATACAACATTGATATCATTCAAAACCTAAAGTTATCCTTTAAAAATGTGCATTGGAAAGGGCTACTATTGATGTTCAACATTATGGGTGTTCAGACAACAGGCGCTGTTGTTTGATTGTGCCAGTCACAAGCCGAATTGAATGGGGTTTGTAAATAATGTTAACCATTGGTCAGGAATCAAAACACATGTGCTGCACTAAAGGAAGTGATCAACTTTTGTTTCCTGAATTTGTTTTTTTTTTAAGCGCAAAGGAGCTATGTGCCCAGCATTCCATCCTCAGAAGTAGAAAAGTATCACCCTTTATAACAGGGGCTTTCTATTGTGCTGTGACAAAATCTGAATCCATCAAGTGTTTGAGTGGCTTAACATTCAGCCCAGCTGAATAATATCTGTGGCAAAAGTTTTACAATTTTATTAATATGAATATTTTACAATGGTGGATAACAGGGTTTACAGATTCTATGGGGTTTGAAAAGACAGCTTAATCCATGAACTGTGGCTGGTCGATTAAATCGGCCGATTTCCTCTACCTGTACTCTGTTGGCCGATAAAGATTGTGTTGAAAGAACAACTGCCAGTCCAATATTATACACTAAATAAAACGACTTTCTTTTAATAATAAATATACTCCCATTTTTCGCTCTTCTGTGTCCTTTTTTAAACTTTGGAGTTAGTTTTTACAACGATCTATATCAAGCAAATTTTAGTAAGTAGATTTTTGCGAAATGGATGAGGCCATAGCTGGACCATCTGGCTTATAAAATAAATTAGGAATCTTTTTGATAGTTCCTTTAAGTGATTCGAAAGATGATTTTCCGATCACACATAAAGACAATGATAATTCTGATTATTTTGCTAGTGGGTCAGAAAGTGAAAGTTCAGACGATTTAGACCTAGCCCTAGAACAAGTAGGCGTACCGCAACAACAGGAATCAATCAAAACTATGTTGCAGATGATTTTGTATTGATTAATAAAACATATACAAATAATACATTTTCTTAAAGATAAATAAAATTGATATCATATTATATTATATACACATTATAATAATGTGCCTTTTAAAAATTGTAGTTTGTTGTGCTTGAAAATAAAACTTTTCATTATTCTCTTTATCCTTGGTCACGTCAAGGTCACAGTCATAGAGTATAAAATAGCATTAATAAATACCCATTATGATCCCCCACTCAGTCTACTTTCAATAACATATACTTTATGGTGTAGAGCTATAATATTTGCATGTGAAAAAATCACCTTTTTCAGAGGCACCCAAAAAGCTCTAAATTGTTCATTCCTTTCACTAGTTCTAGTGTATTATGAGATATAAGGAATAAAATATTGTTTATATACAAATATAGAACAAAAACAATCTCTATATTTTTTTAAAATATGTTAAAAAATTAACTTTTCCTATTTTAGTTTTTGACTTGCAAAGCACCAAGTTGGAATGTTTAAAATTTATACAGGCACTACCAGGCAACCCCTCCTCCCTCGTTAATTATGAATTAAGCATTCATTAAGGAATAAATGATATAATCTTCTGATAATAGGCAGGACAGGGCCTTAAGACGTTCCTCCGAGGGCTTGTTAATCATCATTACACCAAAACATTTTAAGGGGAATTTTAAGAAATTCTTAAAATGCCCTGACTTACTCCTCAACTATATTGTGTCCAGAGAGAGCAGTTTAGTTACATTCATTGAGGCTGACACAATAACCAAGCACCTCGACTGGAGATTCAGAAAAATGCTGAAGATTTTTGGCTATTTTACTTGTTAAAATCTATCTTAAAATTTTTAAGATGCAAAGGTGAAAGTACACTGAAATCTAATATGCAGCTGATTTTTTACAGTGTTTGGATGAGAATTTTTTTTTTTTTTAAATTTAAAAAAACAATTTAACTGATTAATAATTTTGATTTGATTGAATTAAGAATAAAATTGTGCACAAAAATTAAAGGCTACTTGTGTTATAGGATTTTTCTAAATATTCCAATGACCCATGCATCAGTCAAAACATCCTCGTGCAATGTAAACGTTAAATGTAAATTATAAATTTAAAGTAACAATTATTAGATTCTAGCGCCAGAAAAAAAAAAAATTAATGAAGATGCTCCCTCAGGTAATTAACACAATGTTGACACATTTTATACCTACTCTTATACCCTTTTTCTGCATTTTTTATTGATTTCATAGATCAAGTTCTTTTTTATTATCATTAAATTAATTAATAGTTTTATTTTGTTCAATTCACCCTGATTCTGTTAATTTGACACGAGTTTTATTTATTTAAAACTTGTTTACAACTTTAATTTCAGACTACAGACTTTCCCACCACCCCTCATAACAATTCAACTATTTTGGACATTCCATTCCCTAAACTTTTCAGCGCCTAGTAATTCTGCACAATTAACAAATGTTCCTGCTTAGTATTACCGATGTGACGAAATAAATAATACCGTTAAATTAAAATAAATTACAAAAATGTGTGTGCAATGGCATAGGTTTTGATAAATATAATTTCCTGACAACTATGTGGCTGATTGTATCAGACTCATTGGAGTATCAGAGTATCTAGGGTTAGTTCCGTCCAAAATAAGGATTTCCCCAAACCCTTTCCTAAGCTCTTGATTGCACTCAACCTTCGCATTTTGACACTGTTTATTAAAATGCAATGCTGCCGTGTAAGGAAAAAAAAAGGGGGGGGGGGATTTGTTACATTTATGTTCATGTCAACAATATAGATCACAGTTCTCAATTTCTGTGTGATGGGGGGAAATTCAGGCTCTCTCTTTACTGTATTTCCACTCCCACCCCGTGCAGAATTTCTTCCCTTGGCCTACCATCACATTGCGACAAATTAATCTTCTTAATTTCAATTGTCCGAGGAAATGTTTAAGGAAATATTAACAAGGTGGGGGGGGGGGTTGTAAGAGGGTATAAATAATAAACACGATTTCGTCTTAGCTTGCCCTCGAGCAGGGATCTATAGGTAGACACGCATTTAACAGATACAACAAAAATAGAAGCATGAGAAAGGTGAGCTCCCATGAAAACTGTTTTGTTTACGCTTGAATACCACCGACGATTACCGGTTGCATTCCCGGGTGCCCCCGCCCCAACCACGCCATTCTTTACACCCCCCTCCCCCCACACACACACTCATCCCGCGCGGGGGTCATCCTGGCGTGTTTGTTGCCTCTTGACAAATCACTTTTATGTCATACCTATATACAACGTGAGCACACGGCAGTTAGAGAGACATACAGGGCCTTCCCCAGAGATGTTACACATGGAAACCCTCATTGGCATCCTATATAAATGGGACGATGTAACCGAAAGTTAGAAAGTTCAAAGTTGTGGCTCTTAAAATGGGGCTCAATGAAGAATGGCCACACTTTGATGCAAGAACATTGTTTGGGATCGGCTTACGAGTCTTTAAGCTCGAAATGGCGTAAAAAAAATGATCTATTTTTTAAAAAAAAAAAACGTCTATGGTTGAAAATGTTTGGCTCCACATTTAGAGGATATAAAATTCATTGGCAATTAGCTAACGTATAAAACTCAACGTGTACTACTGCAATGATATAACTTCACATAATTGACACGTGGGCGTCCGGTGTTATTATTTTGTTGTTGTTGTTTTTTTTCCGCGTTGGCGATTCCGCTGACCTGCATCAACTAAATTCCTGCCAATAAAACCCGCCAACCGCACAACCCGTATCAGAGGCGTAGCGAGGGTGTTCGGCGCCCGGGGACAAGATCCATTTTAAAGCGCCCCTTGTCTTTTTTTCAACTCTCAAACACATTATTTTCATCAATAAAATAATATCAAAGCACATTTTGGGGCCCCTAACTAGATGGCGCCCGGGGACATCTGTCACCCCCCTGCCCCCCCTCGCTACGCCTCTGACCCGTATGTTATTGTTGCAATCACAGTTCTTTTGCAGCACGGAGTGTTTCTTTACTTACTAAACCAACGGGCACGAAACCTACGGGAGCGCGTACAAAAATTAAACACTGCTTGGCGCGAATGATATTTGATAAATGCACGTCTAGTTTCTGCATAACCAATCGACCATTCCTTGTTGGCGGTTTTAACAACACGAACGCCCCACTTGATTACAGTTCACACCATTCTCCAAAAAAATCGGACAGGAAATTGTGGTGCGTTAAGAAATAATGGAAATTAGTGTATGCTGACAAGTTTAACAAGTGTTATAAAAAAATGCGAGTACTAGCTCAACTCTGTGCAGGTGGACCTCTCAGTGGAAGTTTGAGAGCAGGGGTCGGCAACCTTTTGATATTATTATTAGCTTACTAAAAGTAAGACTTTCTAAGCCATTCAGCGTGCCAACAACTCATACGTCTACCATTTATTAAGACGCATTTTTTAAGCCATTTATAATTAATTCTGCTCTTTCGCGTGTCAGTGCAAATCGCTGTGCGTGCCAAGTCAGCACGTCAGGGCCGGCGCTAGGGGATGGCGAAGTGGACGACCGCCCAAGACCCCGCGTTTGCGGAGCCTCGCGCGTTACCTTATGATATTTATAATATACCTAAGCCTACTCCTAAAGCGCATTACTCTTATGGGTCGAGATTCTATCTCATAGGAACCTGGCCATGAAACATGGCCCAGTAATGGCCCAGTAGTCCCAGAGGACTCCGGCCATGCAACACGGTCATCAAGTGTGTGGGTTGAGGAGAAGGTTTTGCGTCGCCACCCCTCTTGCCCAATGAGTCATTCGGTCTAGACCAGTGGTTCTCAACCTTCCTAGTGCCGCGACCCTTTAATACAGTTTCTTGTGTCGTGGCGACCCCCAGCCACTCAATTATTTTCGTTGCTACTTCATAGCAGTAAGGATACGTGTTTTCAGGTGGTCTTAGGCGACCCCTGGGAAAGGGTCACGCGACCCCCAAAGGGGTCGCGACCCACGGGTTGAGAACCGCTGGTCTAGACGTTAGTTTGAAATGGCTTTGCTTCCTCTCCGGGGATCAGTGTTGCGTTACTTCTCCCCACCTCCAGGGAGCTGTACTGTCCGTGGTGTAGTACGGCTTTACTTCCTCTCCGGGAGTAGTCTCGAGTATGACTTTCTCCCACCGTTCCTGGACTTAGGTCGAAACAGCTTTGCTTCCTCTCCGGGAGAAGGTGTTGCGTTACGTTACCTCCCCCCACCGTCCAGGGAGCAGTTCTGTCGGGACGAAACGGTCACCTAGGAGCGGCTTTCTCAAGGCCGCATGTTTTAATCCCCGGCAAGGGTTTTATTTTCACCCAGGCCTCATATCCATTATCGGCGACACGTAATCATGTTAGCGCGCAACTTCCGTTGCGTTGGAAGTCATGCGTTTGGCTTGGATCTTTAGGCTTCAGCAGTTTCTTCCCTACTAATCTTCCACACCGCGTAGAGGTAAGTTTCCTCGGTGGTGTGCTCGCCTACCTAGAGGGGTTCGGTCGGGTCAAAACGAAGACCTAAGCCTACTAAAAGTTCCTAATCCAGTCAACCTTGATATTGGTAACAAAGGAGCCGCGATGAGTAATTTGGGCCAGGGCAATTAACTGTTATAGGAAAAAAATAGAAATTCCGGAAACTAAGCGAGTGAACAAATACCCGTTATGACTCGTCCCATCATGACCAGCAAGGCCCCAGTACGACTATAAAGTGTCTTAATATCATACCGGCGAAATACATGACGTCAACGGCCCCGCAAAATTCAATTTGCCCAAGGACCGCACCCTCCTAGCACCGACCCTGAGCACGCGTGCCGTAGGTTGCCAATTCCTGTGTTAGAACACGCGAATACTGCATTGTTAAATTAAAAGAATTGACCGAGCAGCGATACTGTGACATGGCACGGAAAGACATAGCATGGATTACACCAGCTGTTTCCATGGTGTTTTCTGGATGACCTAATAAGAAGAGCGATGGTATTAAAAAAAAACAATATTTACCGTACAAAAAAAAAAAGAAGGGTTCAAAAACTATTCCGTTGCGCCACCGTGTTCATTTATTAGCGCAGATAAATGGAAACACATATTTGGTTTGTTTTGGCCTTATACCGATCAAAGTTCAAAGGTTTTAGTTGGATAAGACTAAACTATGATTACTGGTCGATCAGTAGCTATCTCTCACCAATAGACCAACTTCATTATTAAAAACGTGTGCAAAGTTTTAACGTTAACTCAATCTCTATTATTACCGATTAGGCTTAATGATTAGGTTCGCCTTGGACTTGGTTTTTCTTTTAAGTGTATATATATAATAGAGCAAAGGCCTGAAACAGTCTTGGGAACCATTTGTCGCTGTCAAGTCACACTGGTTGCGGTTTTGTTTTGTTTTTTTTTTGTTGTTTTTTTTTCACTCGTGATTCAAAGTCTTCCACTGCCACAAAATCGGTCCCTGGTGCCAAAAAAGTTGGGAACCGCTGGCCTGCGTCAGTCTACCGCACGCGCTGCGTTCTAAAGCAAAGGATTTCATTTTGGAAGGCCCGGCATTTTAAGAGTATCTCTTGTGTTTCCGAAATGTTGAAAGGGGCTCCTCTAGAAGAGATAATGTCCGGACATCCACCTGACCCCCTAAAGCCCGTAATCAACGAGAGCTGTGGCTCATTTTCTCCGTAATAGCACCACATGTGCAAAGACTAGAACTCCCGGGTACGAGAGACTCTGTGAGACACGTTAGGTCTGACATTTTACTTACACGACGGCTAACTGGCGTGATAACAGTACGACTTCTGTGCCGGCACTTTACCTATATAGCCGACGAGGACCCGGGCACCACTGAGGGGAACCCCCCCCCCTCCCTTTCAGTTGTACGATTCGCGGGGGGCAGGTGAGAACGTAGATACTGCTGATACCAACCCCGGCGCCAAAAGTCTGCTCTCATCGGGATGGTACAACCGCTCGGTTCGGGCTAATGCGATGAAAGATACATTGGCGGAGAATGGGGGCTTACGCGTATTGCATTCCCAATTTAACGTGAAGTCAGTGAAGCGCCTGTTGGAATGACAAAGCCAGGGCAAGAGGGCACTCAAAAGCCTTACGTTTTATCTTATTTATTGGGGGAAGAAAAAGGAAGAAACGCAGAGGCAAAATCTACCCTACAACCACCAGTTGTTGTGGGTTTTTTTGTTGTTTTTTGGGGTTTTTTTTCCTGGCTTTCAAAATTTGATAATTAAAAAAGTGAAATAGAGTATGACAAAATTGGCATGTTACCTTTTTTTGAAACTGGTAAAACTAATACTTCATCAAGATATTCCCATATTGATGCATTCTGGCTGATAATAATGATACATTATCTCTCTGTAGCTGTACCGGTATGTAGAATCTCTATTTGTTTAAAAATAAATCTCTCTTAGTCCTGACATTTCCCTGTCAGTTAGCTCCCCCTGTGTCTCAGGTTACCTAATGTAGATAGTTGAGTTCGGGAGATGAAAGACAGAACCAATGCTCTAAGCTGTTGCCCAATTTTGAAAGCTTTATCTCTCTTTCCCCCCCCCCCACCTCCTCAACCTGTTGGGTAAAAACATTTGCATTTGGTAACAGCCCTGAGGGAGATGAAAGACAGAACCACTGCCCTAAGCTTTTGCCCCATTTTGGAAGCTTTATCTCTCTTTCCCCCCCCCCCCCACCTCCTCAACCTGTTGGGTAAAAACAGTTGCATTTGGTAACAGCCCTGGCTGACATGCCTACAAAAATAGCCAGACATGAAATTGTCAGTGGGGAATTTAAGAGATAGTCAATCAACAAGCAGGCATTTCTCATGCTGATGTAGGAAGTATTTTGCATTTTTTTTGTTTATTGAAATGAAAACATTGTCTTACAGTTATTGAGATAATTTATACCTTTTTTGTGTGTGTGTGTGTGTGTGTGAAAACCAGGGAATAGAAAATTTGAAAATAGAAAACCCCTTAAAAGAAAAACTATGAGGCAGAGAAAAACATAAAAATAATTAACCTTTAACCTTTTAAGCAATATTAATGTATAGGCCTGTATTCTTAAATAGTATACAGGGTTTATGGGTAGTAGTTTATTGCTTAAGAGCGAATGTTACCTGTCGACATTTGGGTAATAAACTTGAATTTTTTTCCCTTTTTAAAAAAAAAACCTTCAATTTAACACCTTGTTAATACATGCATAGAAGACAGTATTGAATATCCAGCAGTGAATTATCAGCGAAATATGATGGGGATTAGTGGCTTTTATAACAAAAAATAATAAGACGCAATGTTTGAATGATTCCCTATTAGTGCAGTTTTGTAAAGTTCTAATTTGGAGTGATGGGATAGACGTGTGCAAAACTATTCCCCTCCACCAGACACAGGTGGGCTGCCCTACAGGTAGACCATCTTATATTGGGTATTCATCCTCATTTATACTTCAAACAAATATACAAATGTGAGATCTGGACTGAAATACCTTAGAAGCCATGTGCACTGACTTACTCCAGAGATCAAAAGCCTACCTGTTTAAAACTGAATTCCTTCAGCTTAGCCAGTATGGCTAGTTCTCTTTTTTTTTTCTTTTTTTTTTCCCCCTTATATTATATTATATCTGCATGGAATATTGTATTAAAGAATGTTAATGGTCCTTTGGATCTCACCCTGATGACTAATAACATTGCCTTAGCAATAAAAATATCATACCGTCTCATTATATACATTATTTAAGGGCTATACAATATTAACATTTTAATCAAATAGTATATTTGTTTTTAAATTCAGGCTTTTCAGTACAACTTTTCTTTCATAGGTCGCACCTCTGTTGTGTGTATTTGCTATGATAGCTTACACAGCAAATTTTTAAATTCCATCCCAAGTTGGTTGCTGATATCCTCCTTTGATGGAGATTATTTCACTAAGTGCTCACCTCCTCCCCAAGAATTTCTACCTACCTTGGATTATGAATCCATTTCATCTAGATATTTACTCATACTTGGAATAACCCATGACAAATTTAAACCCTCTACCATTGATCCTGCTTATGTGTGTGAATCTTAGCCTCTGTGTTTAAAGTTCATTTGTTCTGGATAGTGAAACAATATATAAATTTTTTTTGGACGTCTAACATTTTACAATACTAAAAAATAAAATCTGTTGAATTTTTAATTTATTTCCTGTAATAGCTCGAGACATTCGTGACCTGAAGTCAAAATATGGGAACCGAATTCTTCTGGACAACATCAAGCAGCCTTATGAGGTTATATATCCACAACAATTGGATCGAGGCCGTCTCTCTGATATATCCACCAGGAAACATAAAACGAGACACCACGTACGAAATATTTTACAACAATTCATTTTTAGCACCTGTATATAACAAGAGAAAGCTTATGAAGGATTTTAATATTTTTTACAAATAAATTCCTGTGTATTAATTTGTATTTTAATACTTCTTCTTATTCGTATATTTTTACAAAAATAACATAAATGATATATCACCACATCCACCTTGACAGTTCCCACAAAGCACCCATGAGCATGTTCAGCAGTTCACCCTACAAGTTGTGGTTGAAGGAAAAAATTACAAGATCAGACTGCACCAAAATGAGTGAGTGTAAATTCTTTTTCTGTGTTGTGTGTTAACTTTTTAAAAATACTGAATACTTTCAAAATATTTACAATCAATATTCTTGGGTGTATTACTTTACTTTTTTCTTTTTTTACGTAGGGCTCTTTTGTCTGCGGGAATCGAGGTAAAACATTTTGAAGAAGACAACCGTCAAGTCATAACAAAGGTAAATTTACTAGTAAAACATTTTGAAACAGCCATTTGTTCGAATTAATGAAATAATGTATAGGGCTCATACTGTTTTATGAAAATGCTTTTCAGACAGTTGAGCATTGCTACTATCATGGTCAAGTGAAGAAAGATGAGTGGTCCAGTGTTGCAGTCAGCACCTGTAATGGCATTCGGTTAGTAAAAGTATTAATTCAGGTTTATGTAATTTAGATAGTTAAACATTGTCTTTAATTTTGTATTATAAATTTTTTTTATGTTAGAGCTGTGCTTTATGTAACTATTCCTAAATTCTACTCTTTCTGCCGGTAATATAATTATCTAATTCGTACTGCGGGATGTTACGTTCGTTACAACACATTATTCTTTGTTATATTGCAAATTACTTATTTTTAAAATTAACATACCATTTACTTTTTTCATTTGTTTATTCTTTTAGTGGAGTTATACAGATGCACAATGAGACTTACATTATTCAGCCCTTGATTAAAGATGAAAATGTAAGCTGCCATCTTTTGTTAGCATAATTATTGTTGAATAGGTTTCTCTTACAATAGTTTCAATGAGTGTGATGATATCAAAAGCAGTTGTATTTTTGTCCACACAAAGGTTTTTGGTAAAATTTACTCACTGGGAACTTCAATATTTACTATATATCTCCCTCAACCTTCCTGTCACAGGCTACGGAGCATCCCCATGTTATATTCAAGGCTTCAGCATCTAATGAGGAAATTTGTGGTAAGTTAAATTTTTTAAATTATTGCAGATGTGCCATTCAATATTTTTGCCATTTCAATCAGCATTTCATTAGGGTTATTCGTTTAAAGGCTTCAGCAAAAAAATTGAAAAGCAGAAGAACAAAAACTTATTCAAAATTAGTATTTGATTTTGATTGCATATTTTAATTTATAAAATTAAAGGGTAACATAGCAACAATTTTTTTTTCTCTTTCTTTTTATTTTTAAAATTAATTTTTTATTTTTTTTTATTTTCTTAATCAGTACAGTTTTAAATTCTTTTTAATAAATGATAATCTATTTAAGAACTATCTGAATCTATTTTTAACATCTCTTCATTCAGATATTCTCCATTTTCCCTTAAATTATGTCTTAGACTTCTTGCATTATCTGCAGCTTTCATTTATACTGTAAAGTTTTCATACTGTATCCATCCCTTGTGTGTGTGTGTGTTTTTTTTTTTTTTTTTTTTATTTTTTTAAATTTTTTTTTTTTTTTATTTTATTTTTATAAAAAAATTTAATTTTTATTTATATATATATATTTTTTTTTTTTTTTTTTTTTTTTTTTTTTTTTTTTTTTTTTTTTTTTTTTTTTTATTTTTTTTTTTTTTTTATTTTTTTATTTTTATTTTAAATTTTTTTTATTTTTTCCTTTCTTTTTTTTTTTTTTTTTTTTTTTTTTTTTTTATTGTTATTTTTTTAAATATATATTCTTTTAAAATTTAATTTTATAAAAAAATTTAATTGTTATTTATATATATATACCATCTCCATTGGTCCAGATATCCCCATCACCACCCAAAAAAAACCCTAGATTTTTAATTTTTCAATAAATTATTACCTCATGCCCTTAGTAAATGGATTTATAAAGATGTCACCACTCAAAAAGTGAGGAATTCTCCAGTTAGGAATCTGCATTGAGCCATATTTAAACCAATGATTAATCAATGTATCCATTATAGAAAATTTCATCTGTGGCAACCCTGGTATATGTTGCAATAATATTGTTTACAGGGAATACACAAGGTCTGTGGTCTCCATTCCAAGACTTACACAAAGGAGAGCTGATCAAGAGGACAAAGTTTGCAAATGCTCAAAAAGTGTGTTGTATTTTTATTCTTGGGCTACTAAGGTTAATTCCTAGAAACAGAGAGACATTATTTTTATAACTGTTTAACTGCCAACTCCCACTTTTCCTGGTACAAAATTAGGCGAAGATGTTGTGCTTGTACAATTCTAGATTCCACTGCAACACAATATTTACATTCAGTGTTTTTGTTCAATATCCATATTATTATTATCATATCAATAATTTAAAGTATAGACCCTTTCAGAGTGAAAAAAACAAAAGATGTTGGTAAGGTTTCCTAGAAAAAGAGCTTCTTACTATCTGTTCAAGTTATTTTAAAAGGTGAAGGAAAAATAAAAGAGGCTGTTTGTCCTGTCATATGATCTCTGAGTAACCCATGAATACAAACTGTCTTAAACTGTTCAAAAAGTGATTCTTTAGAGCTGTTGAAGATCATACAAGTGCTCGTCCCATTTCTTGCAGTCAATGCAGTTATTAAAACTACTGTATAAATTTAAGATATGGTCAGTAATTATGGATTCTTAGATTTCTTCTATTTATGGCATCTTTCCATCTTTTTGAGCCTGTTTGACTCTTTCATACACTGCTGTTTGCCAGCTGGAACTGTGCTCAGCAATGATCTCCTTTTCCTTCATAACTATGTTGGCTTCCCTCATGCTATTTTTGCAAATGTCCTTAAATCGCAGCCGTGGCTATTCAATAAGTCTTGCCCATTCTGCCAACTCTCCATACAGCAGATCCTTTGGAATATGGCCTTCCTCCATTCTCCTGACATGGCCTAACCAGTGGAGGCGCCTCTTTCTACGAGCTGAGAACATGCTACACCTTTTGGCATGATCCAAATCCTCTGTGTTAGACACTTTGTTCGCCAACCAATTCGCAATATGCGATGTAGACATCTTTAGTGGAAGCTGTTGAGTTTTCAATTATGTGGTCCGTACTTCACTACGATATAGGGTTGTACTGAACACTCATGCCTGACAGATGTTTAATTTTGTACTTTCAGTAATTTTAGGATTATTCCGGTTATTCAAATCAGCCATAGTTGCTGTTGCTTTTGCGATCCTAATGTTCACCTCTTTGTCAACTGAAAATGTGCTAGAGATATTGAACCCAAAGCATGTGAAATTCTCAACTACTGACAGATTATGGCACTAAATAGATATGTTTGGAGGGGACTATGTTTCTTGCATCATGACATTTGTTTTCTATAGACTAATGGTCAGACCAAATTCTTTACATACTGGCAGAGGTGGTTAAGTAACCGCTGCAGTCCTCCTTCTGTTAAGACAGCATTGTAAGCAAACAGCCGTTCAGGAATTAGCATCTTTTTTTACCTTGGTCTTTGCAGGAAGGTGGGCGATATTGAAAAGCCTACCAACAGATCTGGCTATCTTTCAAATATTAACTTGTGGATGACTAGTTTAATAAGATTTTCCTAAACAGAAACACCACTGAAACTTAGTAAGGGTAAAATTTAAGGATTCTTGTTTCTTATGATTAATTTGAATTAATTTTTTAAACAGACTCAGAGTCAGAGTGGTGAAGAGAAGCAGAAGAAGCTTTTAAGAATAGCAATGGTGCTAGACAAATCAATGGTAAATTTTTATATTTTTTTTTGGTTGTCTTTTATATTTTTGTCTGTTAATTTTTAATTAGGCCAAAGGATTAAAGTCTTCTATATAAAGAAATATGTTTTTTATTTATTTCTTTACTTTTTGTGAAAATATTTTTTCTTTGTAATAAAACAAACAGAATATGATGGGTTTTTTTTAAATCTTCTTTTCTTCTATCTTTTTAGTACATGGGATTAGAATTCAGCCAACAACATGTTATACAGTATGCAGTGGAAGTGGCAAATATTGCTGATCTGGTTAGTACTAAATGATTTATCATTGTTTACTATAAGTACATGTCTTAGATGATTTTTTTTTTCAGTATTTCATTTTAAAACCATAAAAGAAGTACCAATTATGCACCTATAGTTCTATTATTATTTTTATCCTGTGTTGCAGTACTTTAAAGAAATTGGATTTGAAATAGCGCTGACCTACCTGGAATTCTGGAATCTTAAAAATATGTTCAGTGTTGATAAACATCACAGAGCCTTGCTAAGCAATTTCCTCCACTTTAAAGAAAAACTTCCTAAAGACAACATCTTTGATGCTGCTTTTTTTGTAACGTAAGTACAATGTATACTGAACAATACCTCATATAGTTTCTACAATCTACGACTCAATTAACAAAACCTTACATATATATATATATATATATACTTCTTTGTGCACTATTGCTAGTCTTTCATTCTTAAGGCCTTACAGTATGGAATGCAAGAACTTTTCTGAAAGCCTAATAGATGCCCAGTCTATTATAAAAGTCTTTGAACCATCAAAACTCTGCCTGAAACGATTTTAATTTTGCCCTATACAGCTGAGCCTTACAATACAAATATTGGCCCCTGGCTTCAATATAAGACGTAAAGAGACTTTCATAATTGGGAAATATCTTCATAAAATTGAATGCAGAACCACATAAAACACAGAAGCCAATATTAACTTTGTGGCAACATCCTCTGTTTCAATATATTATGACAAATGTAAGAAAGAAACCGCAGACATATTCTATTTGTGCAGCTGCCTAATTTCCTGGTTGGTTTATTAGAGGACCTGAAGAATTTCTGGGCTTGTGAAACACCTTCAAAAATTAAAACTTTAAAAAAATCTTGTTCAATATTTCTAGCATTAAATAGCCGATAGAATTTTAATAACAAATATCACAATTCAGTGTATCATTTAATGACATTATTGTTATATCATACAAACATATGGAATAACTTATTTTCTAACATTCACCAGTGGTGTGGAACTGGAAGGTCACAAGGTTGGGATAGCAATACCAGACTCTATATGTTCAGGGAGAGCTGTGGCCGTCGTAAAGGTATCTATCTGGTTATTTTAGTCTAACTGAATTATAAAATATTCTGCTGATAAAGTTTCATGTGTTGAATAGTTCAGCAATTTTTTTTTAAATTTATGGGTCCATTGATATATATTTGACAGAGTGGTCGTCCCTTTGAACCTCAGCAGACAGCCACAATTTTGTCACACATGGCTGGCCACATTCTTGGTATCAAACATGACGAAGAAGGTCAGTAGCCTTTTATTGTTGTAGTTTAGAGATATAAACTGAGTAGACTAAAGCTGCCTAGAAATAAGTTGCTGTTTTTATTTTTTACACAAATTTAATTTCAACATGATATAACATATTATTGCACTGAGAATTATGATTTATAAATTTTAAAAAGCCTTCTAGAAAGTCAGCTGCATAGACACTGATTCATCTTTTTAAGAATCAGTGTGATTAGATAGTTACAAAGCACCACCTAAATGACATTTATTAACACTCTCAACGGCTGTTGATTATGTGGGATTTACTCTATTGTCACATTTTAATTCTTTTATTTAATGCATGCAGCTGTATGGAGAGAACTTTATCATGAAGGTACAATATTCTGTTTTGATATTGTGATTTTTTAAAAATTATGTTGTAAATGAATTTGGAACATTTGTCTCAATTTTCGGAGGATTCTTCTTAGTAATCATCAAATGGAACTTTTCGATTGTTAATGTTAAATATATTCCTTTTAAATAAAGACCAGGGGAAAGTATGGGGATTTTGTGTATTAATTTTAATTAATGCTGGATAGAAAGTGTTGCATAAAATAAGTACATTGCACAGCAAGCAGTAAATGTATGGCTTTGAAAAAGTTTTAGCTCAATTTTCCCATTGCTTATGCTTTCATTATAATTGTTTGGTAAGGACGTGGGAAAATTAAAAGTTAAGTTCACAAAAACTGGTCTGGTATTTCAGTAAGGATATTTTCCAATTTGATAATTTAACTAAATTTAGAATTGAAGTATATTTTAAAAATTACTCTTAGAATGTCATTTTATTTATTCACGTAATTTTATTTTATTTTGAAAGTCTTGGATTATTTTATTTATTTTCTACAGCTTTTCAGATTTTCTGTTCATGTCACAGCATGGCTCTTTAAAAAGTCAAAATTATATACAGACAATTTTCATGCACTAGTATTTTGCACATGTTTTTCTTTTGCTGTTATAATGTGATTTGAATTTGAGACTTAAGTGCTTTTTTTTCAACAGTACAGTTATGTCCACCTTACGGTTATATTATGGATTTATTTTAATTAATGTTAACATATTAACTTAAGAGGTTAAATTAAATTTAATTTTGAATTCACTTAAATAGTCACAGTAGCATCTTTTTTAAGCTATGGCTTCAAATATTTCTTGAACTTTTGTTATCAAATTAAGCGTAGTTTTTGTAATTTAGGTATGTTTAAGATGAAGATTGGCAACACTTAAATAAATTGGATGAAAATTAAAATTTCTAAGAATTACACTAAATTATTTATAATGCTTATATTGATTCAGTTGACCTAAAGAAGAAAATTTTTTGATTTTTTTTTCTTTAGGAGGCTGTTATTGCAAAGATGAATTGGGCTGCATTATGTCAACAGAAGTTCTGTAAGTTCTTTATTCATAATTTACATTATTATTTTAAGTTTCTTTACATTTGCCTTATTCCTGTAAACAATTTCAACAAATTTGACTGCCTGAGCTTGCTTTTTCTTAAAAAATTAATTTTTCCTCTTAGGGGAGCTGGAGGTGTCCATTCTAGATTATTTTCATCTTGCAGTACATCTGATCTGGATGCTAGTCTTAACATGGGCATTACATCATGCTTGTGGGGTGCACCTAAAGTGCCAGTGAGTATTTACGGAAAAGTATCTCATGTCATTTGACAGATGTAGAATAAAATAATTGTATTGTTATTTGTTAGGACTAAAAGAAGTTCTTTTGATGAAGTACTTAAAATAAGTTTGACCTTTTCCCCAACAGACTGAATTTAAACAAACCTGTGGAAACAACATTATTGAGAGGGGAGAAGAGTGCGATTGTGGTATTCCAGAGGTAAGAATTTTTTCTTAGAAATAGATGGCTTTATGATAAATGATACTACATATAATTAATAATAATAGAAATTGAGGGTTTTCCTTACCTATTATTTACCTCTGCAGTAAGTATCTGAAAGTGAAATCAATTTACAATTTCTTTTGTGTTTAGGAATGTGAGAGAAAAGATCCTTGCTGTGATCCTACCACCTGTCTCCTTCAGCCTTGGGCACAGTGTAGATCAGGACCGTGTTGTAACAATTGCTCAGTATGTCAGCAGTTTTCTTTATGTTTTTTTGTTTTGCACATTTTGGGTAAAGCATTAGAATTTCATATGTTTAGAAATGTAAACCTTTTTTTTAAAGTTAGTTTGCTTCTTATTTTATGTTAAGAATGAAAGCTGCATTTAATTTTTTCCTCTTCAAATTTCAGTTTTTATCTCCAACTCATTTGTGTCGACCCCGCCAGTCAGAATGTGACGTGCCAGAATTTTGTGATGGCCAGTCTGGAAATGCAAGTTTACTTTAATTCATCCGCCTTATTTATTCATATATTAAGAATTATAAATGATTATCTATCTTAAGGTAAAAAGCTGAGGGATATTAAGTTTTATAAATTTTCTACTGAAGCTAAATAAATATATATGTCATCTTTAAAAACTTGGTTGTTAATTTGCTTCCCTCTTTCCAGTGTCCATTCAACACTTATATTGAGGATGGCCATCCATGTGCAGAGGGAACTGGCTATTGTATGGGTGGCATATGCCCGACAGTGCACAGACAATGCCAAGGGATTTGGGGAGCTGGTAAATTCTCTATGACTTTCCCTCTTATGTGTAAACAAACTGTTGAATTTCTTAGTCATGATATAAGTATAAATGTTTACAGAAGTTAAGATTCAACTTAGAAAATCAATTATTAACAGCAACATAACAACTAATAATTCTTTTATTTTAACATTTTCAAAATTTTAGGTGCTAAAGGTGGTCACGACCAATGCTTTCAGCGCTTCAATCCAACTGGCAATTTTAATGGGCACTGTGGTAAAGACAAAGTGACTGGTAACTATGCCAAGTGCCAAAATGAGTAAGTCCGGAGGTTGTTTGGAATTTTATTGCATTGTTATGAATTCTTCATAATGAGTTACAATTTTTATCGCAATTTTATGAGTTTTGGACCTTACTTGGTTTTGTTTTTAGAGCATAGAATTTAACAATTTCTGTAGAAATTTTCTGATAATCTCAATGTATTTTTTTTACCGAACAAATGGTTTCCCATTTTAAAAACCTTTTTTGACCTATATTTACAGTTATTTTTGTTTTTGTCCTCTTGAAATCACATCTTTAACTGTATTATTATTTATTAATTAAATATCCTTTAGCTTACTTTAGGTACTCATATTTTTTTAGATGGCATTCACAAACTGAAAGAATCCTAAGGTTATATGCTTACATACATTTTCAATTGTTTCATTATCATATATTTTTGAACTAGTGATATCCTCTGTGGATTGCTCCATTGTGAAGGTGGAAATCCATCACCAATGTATGGGTCTGATAAAGGTTTTTCTACAACTAATGTAAATGCCAATAGCATTGAGTATGAATGCAAGTAAGTTCTGCAACTTAATCAACCTTTTTTTAATACCTAATGCCTAAGAGCCAATAGATACTGGTAGACATCACTTTAAAACTACTTACAAATAGCTGTTGGCTGGTTTCAGTTTCTTTTCTGCTTGACTGCCATATTTATTTTTTTTTAATGGGATTAATCTGTCCCTCTTTATATAAATTATAAATTGTTTGAATTGTTTGGAGAGATCATTATTAATTGTATTAATTGTATTAATTGATGCATTCAATTCATTTGGACAGTTATAAATTTAATTTTTTTTGTACAAAATTTGATCACATGATCTAATTATGGCTGGATAATTTTTCAAATAAATTCGATTGTTGCTAAATAAAAACAAAACTCAAAAGACTTACCATTTTTAATCTGTTCTTCTTAGAACTGTACATGGGCCAGCAATGATGGACATGCCTCACATGGGAATGGTGCAAGATGGCACAAAGTGTGGCCACAATAAAATTTGTTTAAGAAATTCTTGTTTTCATCTCCCAAGTATACCCACTCTTAACTGCCCCTCCACGGATTTGGCTTTAATCTGTTCTAACCATGGGGTAGGTGAAACAAAAATGCACTGAATACTAATGGGTTTGGATTTTTTTATTATATTTTCCACATCACTTGTTAAGTTATGGCTGTCACTATTTATTTGTCTGCTTTTATAACGTGATGGGTCATTTAAAAAGTTCTTTCAAAGCATCTAAAACAATTTTTTTTTTTTTTTTTGCAAATGCTTAGGTTTTTGCCCCAAATGATCATTGTTTCTGTGAACCTGGTTGGGATGGTGATGACTGCTCCGTTAAACTGAACATCACCCATATAACGTGATGGGTCATTTAAAAAGTTCTTTCAAAGCATCTAAAACAATTTTTTTTTTTTTTTTTGCAAATGCTTAGGTTTGTGCCCCAAATGATCATTGTTTCTGTGAACCTGGTTGGGATGGTGATGACTGCTCCGTTAAACTGAACATCACCCTTGTGGACAAAAAGTCTATAGTTGCTTCAGAACTTACAACCTCTGTGCCCTCGACTACAACAAAAGAGATGAAAGCCAATGCTCTGAGTGAACGTGAACCAGTCCTGGCTGAGAGTAATCTTTTGGCAGACACCAACACTCCAGCAACTGCCCCCATTGCAGAAAGTAAATACCCTTAATTTTTAGTTTTGGCTTTATTACCCTTCTTCTGTAGTTAATGTTAATTAACTTTAATAATGAATATTCTACAACATTCCAAATAGGTATTGCTCTGATCCAAGCAAAAATAAAATCATTCAAATAGTTTTAAAACAATAATGTGAACATTCTTTACCTACATTGTTTTCTTTCCTTCACACAGATGATGGTGGTATCAGCACAACTTTGCTTATTACTATTTTAGCTACTGTAATTGGTGGCTTATTTCTTGCTATGGGAGTCACCCTTATTTGTTACAGGTAATACCTTGCTTGTTACTTTTTAACTTTTATTGTTATGACATTTTAATTTAAAAATAAGCACTTTAGGGCAATTTGACCCATCACTGGGGCTTTTATGCATTTGTTATTAAATTTTTCATGTTCAATTTGTATGACATAATTTAAAACAACAAAGTAGTTTGAACATGAAATATTTGCTGAAAACAGTTATTAGAGCAAAATATATTCTTTTTTAGAAGTACCTATACACAATTTTATAGTTTAAATTTAAACTATCATTATTTAGTACAGAATTAAGTTAAAAGGTGGAAAATCGCATCTTTCATCTGTTTGTTAACTAAATGGTAAACAACTTTACTTACTAAAAATGCATTAATGAAATTCGGAATTTTTATAGTGATTATTGCAATACTAAATAACTATTACTATTACATTTCTTTTAGAAGAAGAAGTCCAACCAAAAATGTTATGATCACTGGAACACAAGGAAATGGGAAGAAAAGCAGGTAAAATGTTTTGACTAAAAAGTTTAAGGCTTACTGGTAGTAAAAAAAAAATTCATTTATCATATACATTTCTCTTATCAGTTTAAAATAAACTTGTCTCATCTTTATAATGTTCAACAGAGGCAGAAAAGGTTGGGGCAGAAAGAAGAAAAGGCTTTACAGTGAGGACGAAAGTGAAATGAGTGAACTGCCGCCCCCGCCCATCATCGTGATGGACCCTGACAGCATCATGCCAGAGAAAGGAATATTAAAGAACTCCTCGGCAAGACTTGCTTCCATGGAGCACAGAACCAGCAGTGATTCCAACGGTGGTTCACATGGGGACCAGGACAGCGTTGGCCCGTACATGTACGATGAGGATGAGGATGCAGAGGCTGAAGAGATCTGCAATATTTTTCGAGACGATTCCACTGAAAACATGGATCATCTTCAAGAGTCTGCAAGTTTTGATTTCGTCATACCGCCACCGCCCCAGCCCCCACCCCCACAGTTTCCACTACCTGATTACTATCCATCACCAGCAGCCATGCGTAGGCCACCACAGTTTGAGTCCGGGATGTCTCAGTACGACTATGAAAACCCTTATGGACAACATATCCATTTGTTGCCCCAGCAGCAGATGCCAACCTGGCGCACTGCACTCCCACCTCAAACGCTGTCTCCGCCTCAGTCCAGGATAATAAAACTGAGAAATCTTTCAGACTACATGCAGCAGCTCAACGGTAAGGCTACCATTGATTTGTCTCCATCACCTGATGACCCTCCCAACCTGCAGCTGTCGCCATCCACCTGCACATCTGAAGATGTTCGCAGTAGTGAGACGGAGCCAGACAGAATGTTCAACAGAACATCACACTCCGATCACAGTCCCACGTCTGTCACTAGTACCTCTACACAGCACACTTCAGGGCCAAGCTTTGGGAATCTTAGTCAATATTTATTAAAGAGAAACGAGTCTGTAACCAAAAATGACACTAATGAAGATGGTAGTGTCAGTCGAAGCCACTACAAATCGGCTGGTCCAGACCCCCGTGCTGCTAGCCGAGATCAGTATTTATACAATCATAATGATCTTAATGTGGGATATCGGCCAAGACTTGTTCCAAGATCCCATGAAGATCCCACATCTATAGACATGCCTCCACCCATGCACCCCATAAACATACGCAATATTTTTGGTCTTGGGCACACCCCTGGCTCTACAGTAAGCAGGGACAGCAATAACACTTCACATGGAAGTTTAAACGGAGATAACAGTTCTTTTACTGGGACAGGAAATTCTAAGAACGGTTATGAAAAAAGTTCTGGATATGGCAGCGAGCAAGACCACGAAAGGTTTAGTATTGATGGCCCTTCCCGTTCTGAATCCCATTCAAGGTCAGAATCTCTCTCGAGGTCACACTCTGCTTCTCCCCCCAGCTACAGCGCTGTCATACGGACAGGCCCAAATAGAATTCAGCTAGTGCCAGCGGGCCAGTTAGTTGAGGATGGACGAGAGATTGAAGGCATTCAACAAGAATTAAACAGACTTTTGGAAAATTTGCCTCGCATCAATGCTGGTTCATTTGAAAGATCTCCCTTACAATCCAGTGCAACACCTAGCACTCCCCTCACAGGTCCATTACCGGCCAGTCGGCCTTTGAAAGATGACTCTTGTGACAATGGAACCCCTTGTATTGACCGCAGTTTAGAAGAAATTCCAGCACATTTCTCGGACAAGAAATCGTGGTCACGAAAGGCTAAGCGGCCGATTAGTGTTGCTGTGCAGGGCAAGGCAGGAAGCACCTCCAACAATAGCCTGGATGAAGTGCAATCTCTTATTACAGAAAATAAAAAAGTATCTTAGCCAGCTGTGGCAAGGATTACTTTACTAATTTCTAGTTGTTGTTTTTTTAATTTACAAAATAAGTCACTAGGTATTACAAAAGTTAAACTTTGTATTCAAAACACTAATAATTAAACCTACCAAAAGAAGCTCGAAATCAATTTTTTAAAATTTTGAACATTTATAAAATAAAAATACAAGGTGTACATTATTTAAGTTCAGATGACATATTTTTGTAGCTTGAATTTAGCATGTGTAAACTAATTTTAATTATTTTCAGCCTGTTATTATGTATAACCAAAGAACTTAATGGTCACACCTTTATACCACCTTATCATTATCAAAATGATAATCAAATTATGTGTATGATAATTATGGTTATCAAATGCCCATATGTTTATTGATTGTGCTTGTCCAGTAAAAATCATAAGCCTATCTAGAACATCAGATGATTTGAGGATTATAAGTTTTTCCATATTTTAAAAATGGTTTATGTTTGTATGGAAATGGGAATAATTGCTTTAAAATTGGAACATTACCAGTAGTTTAAAAATGATGATTATTTTTGCAAGACTTTTTGTTAACCGCCATTTAGTTTTAAAACATTTTACATTTACCAAATTGTTACATGATTTATCTAGTCATCATTTGAGATTGTAAATAATTTATTTAAATTGATTTTCTTGTCAAATACATTGTTAGCGTTAATATAAAAAAATAGCTTGCTGATTTTTAGCATGTAGATGCAATTTGTTTTTGTTTGAACATAAAATGCCTCAATGTTAGTATTTTGTACAACATTATCACTGTGCATAATGTAAATGTTGTTGACTAAAGTAAGAAAAGGTGGTTTTTTTTTTTTTTTTTTTTTTTTTTTTTTTTTTTTGTTTTTTTTGTTTTTTTTGTTTTGTTGTTGTATGTATTCAGTCAAGTGCACAATAATCTGAATTTATGTATTGAACCAATTTTTGAAGCCTTAATCAGGTGTGGGCAGGGTTCCATGTGAATGGCTAATTGAAAGAAAAAATAATTTTAAAATGGAAAAATAGAAATCTACATAAATGTTCCTTTTGAGTGCGTGAAATCATATCCGAGGTGCTTGTAGTCGATCATTTTGTCTAGATCATGGGCAAATAATTGGGGATTGCACTTGTGGAACATAAATGGGTAGTTTAAATATTGGAGTTGGCGAGTCATATTTTTTCCCACATTAAATAATCAATAATTGTTAACAATTCTATTTTGCTACAGGAATCAATTTAAGTGTAGTTCTGTTTTAAAGGTTTTCATCTATGAAATCTGCTTGTAGGATTGGTCAGTTTTTGTTTTTTTAAAATTATGATTATAAGTATTATCTTGTTTCCTAGTAAATCAACCAACAAATTTCTTTTATCATGGAGCCCTAATAATAAAGAGAAAGGACTTTGTTTAAAAAAATTACAATTTTAATAGACTTTTGACAAGATAAAGCAAACACTACTGGGGACAACACTAACTTTACATTTTTTTCTTCAGTAACTCTGACGTAACACAAGAAAGCACCTCTTGTTTGAGGAGATCAAAAATGTTTTTAGCCATACTAGGAAATTACCTTTTCCATATGGAAAGCAAATTCTTAAAAATTATTAAAATATGTGGCACTATTAGTCTGTATTTATGAAATAGAAAACCACCTAGCATGATGTCATTTTTACTCTTTGCAAAGTTGTTAATCTTGTTATGATTTTGAATCTCTTAAAACCATGTTAGTGGAGTTTTTTGCTTGTTAATTTTACTTAATAAACCAATTGTTTTGAAAGTATGATATTTTATTTGTCTGCACAATGTTTACCTGGGCTTGTCCGAAACCCTTTTTTTTTAAAAATTCTTATCTATTTATTTATATCTTTCTTTTGTATTTCAAACATTAATTTGTAAATTAAATTGGTTTAATCGCTATGTAACACATATGTTGTGGCCTTATAAATTCAGTTGTTTTAAATATTGCTTCCACATACATACTTTATTATAGTATTTATGAACTAAGCTCATCTCATCACTATAAATAGAGGAGGCTGGGAGTCACATATCAAAATATTCTTTTACAATAACAAAAGATGTCAGTTAAAAATATTAATTCTTATTTTAAGTGCATTTGTTTATGTATCACAAAAATGCTTCCGTAATTGCTCCCTAATTTTTTTAGGTAATAAAAACATTTGTTAATTTTGATGTTATTACAAGACAACCGTCAAGAAAAATAACTGAAAAATAAAAAAAATACATTAATCAATTTACAGCTAACAATTGTGTCAATGAGGATTCTACTTTGAGAATAAAATTACAATTTTATATATTTGTGTTTTAAATCTTTAAAAGTAAATCAATCATATTATGAATGTCCTACAAAAAATAAAAAAATATAAATAATACCTCATTGTTTTTTAATATTATAATTTTTAATAGCTTAAAGATTTATTTCTACAACAATTAATACATTTGTGAGTTATTTTTCATTTGAAACAGGCGTTTCATGGTGTAATAAAACTTTTTGCTCAATTTACTTTTTTTAGTTTTCAAGTAGCATCATTTCTTTTTTTTTTAGACTTAAAATCTTGTCAAATTTCTTTTTACACTAAATTTCTTTTCAGTTTCTGCCACATATTTTCATTCTTTTAACTTAACATGTACCACATTGTATATGACAAATACAACAAATATATGGTGGTGTAGTTTTTTAGCATAATGTTTTTGCACACTATTATTGAACAGGAAGTTGATGTTAAATAATTAAAACAATTAATTTAGGGTGAAATTGTTTTTCCCCTATGGCACTGTAATTGTCCTATTATTTTATGGCAAAATCAGATAGTGATTTGCAGCCTTTGCTACACATATTATGACAGTTAATATTTATGGACTGCATTTATTTATCTGTGTCTGATTGTCGTAGTTCCATTTGCTATGATGTTAATTTATTAGCAGTAATAATAATAATTTTCAATAGATTATAGATTATTGTAGCATTTGTCTCAATGATATTGGCCATGCTTATGTTTAGTTTAATTGTACTAGATAATATTATTGTATTGTTGTTTCTTAAGTCAGTTTTTTGTAAATAGATTTTTACAACTTCGGATAATTGTAACCGCCATAGTTCTGAAGTTTTTTTAAACCTTTATTTGGAGTATTATTCTCAAGAATGTGTTGAGAATACATATCTTTTTATATTTATATACATTGTTTTTTATAAAAATAGATTTTTTTTAGCACAGGGTCTGCATGATTTTTAAAATTATTTTGAAAAATTTATGTGTGCTTTACTTTATGTTACCTCTCAAATCTAGCTGCATTGCTTCTACTGTTTTGATTTCATTTTGAGCAGCAGGGTGGATCTCGATATTGTAATGTCACTTTCACAAAAATGATGATTAATTTATCTGATATTATTTTTAAAATAAATGTACCAAAAAAAAAAAAATTACTGCTTTTCAAGTGTTTTTAAATACAAACATAAGGTGACCTTGCAGACTTGTTAATTTAAAAAGAGCTTCACAAAGGGGAAAAACACAAATTCATTTATTTAATTCTAGCTGAGAACATGTCTTTCTCCAAAGTTAAGGATTCATTGCACAGGTAGGTGAGGCCAAGAATAATAACAAGCAAGATTGGATGATCTTGAATGAATATGACTTCAACAAATAAGTAAGTCATCCGTACATTACTTCATTACAATTCAAAAATTATTGTTTATTTGGATCAGGGTTTACTAGCTGGGGGTGCTCCCACCCCTAGCTAGGGGGTGTGTGAGATGGTCGTTCTGGGATGCAGGGAATAGTGATTTAATAAAAAAAAAAGTAGCCATTAGACTTTTCAGCTATGACATAAATGTGTGTATATTTAATAAAAATTCTTCAACATAAGGAGTACGAGACTATTAACAAAATTCATCAAAAGTGTGGACCACAAAAAAAGATTGGGAAACTCAGATTGAGATGACATAAATTTTATTCTAAATATATTATACATGGAAAATACTAAATTTAATTAAGCAGAACGGATTACTTAATTTATAGTTTCTTTGTTTTATTTTAATACTGGTCAATTTCGAAGTTGAAAGCCATGAGAACTTACATGGCGACATAATTGTTAACCTGTGAATAACAAAATATATTTGTTGCTTATATCCTAAAAAAAGTATTTGAAATTGTTCGCCTAGTGAGGGGGTAGTGTTCTTCAGCTAAATGGTTAGGCGCTCCAATCATTTGGTCCTGACTTATTCTATTATCAGTCAGAGGGGCCAATTTGCACTTATTTTGTAACTTTAAAAAAGTATTTATTGGTGGGACGCTTTGTTAGGGGCCACCGGGAAAATCCATTTTATAATGGAGCACTGAACTTTTTAAAACAAATAGGCCTTAATCTTCTTCCATCTATTGTAATGGAATATACTCATTGAAATATGTGATAGCTGGGAAATTCACTTCTATGGACAATGTTGGAACACATTCTCCATATTGTCTAGACCAACTTCACCTGACCACCCTTTTCGCCTGCCCACACTTTCCTGCCCACTATTCTTTCTTTTTTGACTGTTTTTACTGTTGTTAAAAATAGTACATAATATATAACATTAAATATGGTACATTTGTAGGTGATACTTCAAACAATAAATTTAAGAAAGGAGTCCAAAGCAAAATGTGAAAAAGTTTCCAATGAAAGAAAATAGACATAATCACACACACACATATATTAAGTCAGTGAACCAATGCTGGTGGTGTGGGGAAGGGTGAGGGCGTGCATAACAAAGAGAGAAAGCCATACAATTATATGTGAAATAAGTTTTTTTTTTTTAAAATAATATCTGTATGTAGATCAAGGCCTATCAATTGAACAATTTTAAGAAGTAGTGTCTTTATTACACTGAAACTTTGTGCACTCTGACTAAAAGTACAAAATAAAACAATATAATTTTTTTTTTATAACATGCTTTTTCAAAAAATATACTAAACAGTACAAATATATATGTCCCCCCAACTTCAGAGCTGTTTAAGTCATTTGGCTAAAAAGGGGTGGGGCGCACTTTAAATAAAATGATGTCCGATGACTTTTTCTTATGTTACTCTGTTCGTTTGTTAGTTTGTGTGTGTGGTGAAATCTTGCATCTTAGTGTTAAACCCAACTTCCTGATCTCCAACTACTCCAACTGAGTAGAAACAAATAACATTAAGTTCGCGGGAGACGCCACACTTTTTTTTTTTTAGCCATACAACTCGGCAGTTATGGAGGATATCTCTTAAAGGCCAATGTTGTTTCTGATGTGTCCTGCGTCCTTTTCACAACCGCCTTCACACACACACACACACACACACCCTTTCCTGCTCAACATGTTTTATATTAATTGGTCTGAATGGGGAAACAAATCTGTCACACAGCGAGCGTCATGCGTGACGGTTGTTTTTTTTGTTTTTTTTCCGGAGGCGACTATTATTATATTAATAAAGAGCCACGGTTAGGGTGTAGGCGTGTAGGACTGTCTCTTGGACTATTGTTAAAGGCCGGCGGGTAGGTGGTTGGACTTTCCGTAGGCCTATTGTTGAAAGGCCGGCAAGTATGTTGTAGGACATTTGTATTTGTAGTTGCATGCCTATTGTTTTTTTATATATAGAAAATGAGAGGTTAACTATTTTTGTAACACTTGGATCCACCGAGTAATTTCTCAATATACCCGGACCCGGTTTAAAAACAGCACCCGGTTACGCCCTAGTAGGCCTATATTTTATTTCCTTTTTTTTTTTTTTTTTTTTTTTTTTTTTTAATGTGGGGTTTTTTTTTTTTTTTTTTTTTTTTTTTTTTTTTTTGTTTTTTTTTTATTGTTTTTTTT